>JAWZYT010003908.1:40000-112500 GCA_034508575.1 Petrolisthes manimaculis | reverse complement strand
AGCCAGGAGCAAAGAAGGGGGGAACGGAAGAAAAATATTAAGATGAAAGAATATTGAGTGAAGCCTGCACAGAGTCACCCACCAAAGTGATATAGATTACGACCCCAGGATGCCCTCAGGGTGTTGTTGTCGTGGGGTGGAGAAGGGGTAAGTGGAGAATGGGATGGGAAGGACATGGGAGAAATGGAGGAGGGGTAAGTGGAGAATGGGATGGGAAGGACATAGCAGAAATAGAGGAGGGGTAAGTGGAGAATGGGATAGGAAGGACACGGCAGAAATAGTTGTACAGGACAGGGAAGGAGAGGGATTGAAAGGGGAAAAGTGGGGTATATAGAGATGAGGGGACAATTGAAGGGAAGGGGACGGGTGTAAAAAAGAGAACTGTGAGGGGTAGGGGTGATATTTAAGTTTGAGGTAATGAACAGGGAGGGTAGGGAGTGAAGGGGAAAGATGAGGGGACAGTGAGGAGTAAAGAGCAGTGGAAAAAAGAGAGGTAGTGATGGGGGGAAAGAAAACATTATGGTGTAGAGTGAAGCAAAGAAGGAGAGAAGATCGTGTGAAGGAAAAATGGGAATATGAGTGGTACGGTACGGATGATCCAGGGAGTATAGAGGACAGTGAGAGGTATAGGGAGGACGGAGGAAGAAGAAGGGAACAGCGAAGGGATAAAATGAAGGGGATATAATTTGGAAGGGTGAAGAGCAGAGGGAAAAGACACGAGACAGAATGGGGTAAACGGGAGGAAGGGGGATACAGAGCGAGGAGAGAGGAGAGGAAACTTGAGTCAGAATGGAGAGAGGAGGCAGAGATTAAATTAAAATGACAGCGAGAGAAATGAAAGATGCAGACAGCGAGAGGAGACAGGATGGTTGACAGAATATGGAGGACTATGTAAAGGAAAGGGAAAATCTCACAACTCAACCCACAAACAGCGACTAGGGAGTTACCTATTTATCTCTGGTTACCTCTAGACATTGCTGCTTGGCATAGGTAACATTTCCATGACCCCTTGGCTACCAGTGGTTTACTTTTATGTTTAGTAAAAGCATCTGAAGTTAGTTTTCATACAAGCTAAAAAGATTAATCGAAAGTGTGTTCAACTCTCGTTATTCGTGGGATAAAATTGTCACCATCAGCTTTAATTCGAGTACTAACATTAACATTATCATCATTCCATGTCTCACAACCATCACCATCACCACTTGGTATACAGTTGCCTCCAATATTTTCGAGACACTACCTGCTAGACTCAAGCAGGTAGTGTCTCGAAGTTTCCGTCGACCACCAACACCATCATCACCACCAAAGCCATATATCCAGCCTCGTCTAAGCAGTGACAGGCAACAACAAAGTGAGTACACAACCAACCAGCCAGGCAGCCAGGCAGTCAGACGGTTGGTTGGCCGCTCAACTGAAAGGAAATCTTTGTTTGTGTCTTAGGGAAGGGTGGAGGAGGAGGAGGAAGGTACATAGAGGGGAAGAATGGAGTAAAGGGTGTGTGTGGAGGGAGGGGGCTGAAGAGAATGGAGGGATTGAACAGATAATATACCGTATGCAATAAATGATGGGAGAATGGTAAAGGAGTGTGGAGTTAAGAGATGGAGAGGGAAAGAGAGGTAGGAGTAAGATGAAGAGAAGGAGTAGTGAGGGAATCAAAAGGAGTGGGAGGTAATGAAGGGATAAATGAAGATGTAGTGGAGGACTGTCATGGAAAAGACAGGAGTGTAAACAATGAAATGTGGAAGGAAATGACAGTGAAAAAAGTGAGGTGGAAGGTAAAGAAGTGTAAGGTGAGGAGAGAGAAGGGAAGGGGAGTGAAAGGTATAGAAAATAGAGTGTAGAAATGGAAGGGAGTGAAGTGGAAAGCAGGGAGGGCAAAGTGGAAGGAGTGTAGTGGAAAGGGTGGAAAAGGAAGTGGAAGACAAGGAGGTATAAGGTAGGGTGGAGGGAAGGAAGGAAGGAAGGGTGGATGGAGGGAGAGAGTCCGTTCCACCTGTCTCTCCTTGATAATGAACGTCCTTCCTCCACGCTCAACCCTCTATCTCAGCGCCATCTCCTCTTTCTCTCCAGTGTCTCTCCTCCTCTTCTTCTACCCTTCCCTGTCTCTATTTCTCTGTCTCTCTTCCTCTCTCCCTCATGGCTCACACACATACACACACACTCAATTCTCTCCAACAACCAGGAATCATGGCTACAAACTTGAACTGAAGCGATACAACCGTGATCGGTGTGGTAAATTCTTTACATACAGCATCTGCGGTACTTGGAACGCGCTTCCTGCTGATGTAGTCAACAGCAAATGCGTAACCAGAATAAGTAACCAGGACCAAAAGTGTTGATATGGGTATTATGGGGGCAGCAGGCAGGGCAGAGTAATGGAGGTGGTGATGGTTGATATTGGTAGTATGGGGGCAGCAGGCAGGCAGAGTAATAGAGGTGGTGATGGTTGATATTGGTAGTATGGGGGCAGCAGGCAGGGCAGAGTAATGGAGGTGGTGATGGTTAATATGGGTAGTGTAGGGGCAGCAGGCAGGGCAGAGTAATGGAGGTGGTGATGGGGACCAGAGATTACAGGATTCATGTCACCTGTTCCCACCCTCTCTTCTGTCACCATCCTTCCCCCCTGGCTTGACTCCAGAGGGGGGCAGGGCAGGGGATGGAAGAGAGGGCAATGGAGGGAAGGCAGGGCAATGGAGGGAAGAGAGGGCAATGGAGGAAGAGAGGGCAATGGAGGAAGTGGAGAGAGAGAGTTGATTTTGTTTGGACGAAGGAATGGGGTGGAGAATGAGAGACAAATAACACTAAATTAAACTGTTGAAATGAGAGGAGAAAAAGTGAGAAGGGAAAGTTAGAAAGAAATGGAGAGGAAAAAATGAAAAATTGGGGAAGGAAGAGAAAATAAAGGAAACTAAGAAAAGACAAAGGGATATACTGGGAAAAAAATATAAAAGAAGACTGAGACGAAACCTGATAGAAATCCTCTCAGATACTTCAAAAAAACGTTAAATATTAAGATATACCTACCAACACACACACACACACACACACACACACACACACACATACACAGCACATACACACGTTAACTATTAAGAAATACCTACCTACCTTCCTACACACACACACACACACACAGACACACACACATAAACCCTGTAGTGTAGCTCAGCCATTTATATGCTTTATGTAAAACGCTTGATTTTGACAAGGAAATGTGAGCGTGAACAGAAAAGTCTTGAACAGAATCCCATCAAATATGATATGAGAGAGAGAGAGAGAGAGAGAGAGAGAGAGAGAGAGAGAGAGAGAGAGAGAGAGAGAGAGAGAGAGAGAAGACTGTTCACCAATTCACAAACTATAGCCAGTGGAAAAAATAAATAAAATAAAAAAACTTGCAAAATATTTTTTTTATTATTTTTTTTTTGCACAGCACAGTTTTTACATCCCATAAAATATCCCATGCATGATACGTTTTCTATATATATAAATAATTCTTTGCCCCGGTGTTCCTGAATTTAATTATCTTTTGCAAACTCCTTTACTACTGAATGAAATAACGATACATTATGGATATATATTTTGCTGAGTCGAGTCCTTCCAATTAGAGGTACAAGTCCTTACGAATTAACTATTGCCTTTTATTTCTGGTGGCGTTGCAGGGTACGTGTGTGTGTGTGTGTGTGTGTGTGTGTGTGTGTGTGTGTGTGTGTGTGTGTGTGTGTGTGTGTGTGTGTGTGTGTGTTGTGTGTGTGTGTGTGTGTGTGTGTGTGTGTGTGTGTGTGTGTGTGTGTGTGTGTGTGTGTAAGAAGGTCTGGAACACATGTGGGTATTTATGGGTGGAGGGTAAAGTGATCATCTTTACATGGGTACAGATGGGTTCATTACAACAGGGGTATATATAATGGGGGCATGCATGTACTGTATGTGTGTGTGTGTGTGTGTGTAGATGATATGTGCAAAGAGTATGATCGTAATTTGTTTGTAGAAAGAATATATATAGCTTGTTATTACTATTACTGCACGTTAATCTCTCTCTCTCTCTCCTCTCTCTCTCTCTCTCGTCTCTCTCTCTCTCTCTCTCTCTCCTCTTCTCTCTCTCTCTCTCTCTCTCCACACACACACACACACACACACACACACACACACACACGTCAAAATATAAAAATAAAGTATCGTGAAATAATATCCATGGACTGATGATCCAGGCGAAAATATTTTATGGCGTTGGACGGAAATTTCAATGTAAAAATATAATGCTGGGAACTATTCAATGATTGGCAACCGTTTTATCAGCATATTATAATTTGTGGTAATCTTGATTAAACTTGAATCAAAATCAGACAGATGGATAACTATCGCTAATGCAAACCATCTGTGTTATATATTTGTCTGCATTACTTTTCTTATTGGTTAGTAAATGACAAATAAAGATAATAAAAATGAGTAATAACTGATAAAAAGGATAATAAAAAATGAGTAATAACTGATAAAAAGGATAATAAAAATGAGTAATAACTGATAAAAAGGATAATAAAAAAGAAAAATCGTTGAAACAAAACTACAATATATTCTCAACACTCGCGTATATCTCACTCTGGCTAACCCATGATGATTTTACTGGTCACAAAGAGAAAGCTTATACATTCTCCAAAGGTTTAAGGGGGTGCGGGAGTAGAGGACAGGCTTGGGGGATTTTGGGGGGTGCGGGAGTAGGGGACAGGCTTGGGGATTTTGGGGGGTGCGGGAGTAGGGAGACAGGCTTGGGGGGTTAGGGGGGGTGCGGGAATAGGGGGACAGGCTTTCTACCTTTGTGTGTGTGTGTGTGTGTGTGTGTGGTGTGTGTGTGTGTGTGTGTGTGTGTGTGTGTGTGTGTGTGTGTGTGTGTGCATGCAGTGTGTGATTTCGTGGGTGTATGTCCGAGACTTTGAGAGAGAGAGAGAGAGAGAGAGAGAGAGAGAGAGTCGGTGGGTGTGTGGGAGTGAAGGCAGGGGTTGGACATATTACCATGCCGTAAGTTAGCCCGGGCCGACGTGTGTGTTCAATGTATTAGCATAATGCGTGCTGACGTAGCGACCCCCGGCCCTCTCTCTCTCTCTCTCCTCTCTCTCTCTCTCTCTCTCTCTCTCTCTCTCTCCTCTCTCTCTCTCCTTTTTTACCTTCGACCCCGGCCCTCTCTCTATCTCTCTCCTCTCTCATTCACTTCTCTCTCCTCTTCTTTCTACCGGCCCCAATTTTCTCCTCCTCCACCTCATCCATCCCTCACCTCTCTTCTCCATCTTCTTCACCCTCCAACTAGGTCCACTCTCCACTATCTCACCTCTCCACCTCCGTCGCTCCTTCCCCCCTCCATATATCCCCCTCCTTCCTCCCTCCACTTTGTCTCCTCATCTCTCCCTTCCCTCTACTGTACTTCACTCCTTCTCTCTCCACTTTGTCTCCCACATATCATAATCTCAGATCCTTCACTTCCTCTCCCTTCCCCACCTCTCCCTCAACTCGCCTCCTACTCTCCCTCTTCCACCAGACGCCTGTCCACTTCTCCACCCCCCTCCCCCCAACTCCATTCTCACCGTCTCCCAACTTACTCCCTCTGTTCGTTCTTTCAATTCTTTCCAACACCTTTTATTTATCAACCATCCGTCCCTCCACCTTCCCTCTATACTATACTTTCCTCTTTTTTAAGCCACCTACTATAATTATATCTTTAAAGAATCATTTTAACTAATATTTGGATCAGTACAGTATGATATTTTGCCACAGTTTAATGTTTCAAATCTTGTGCTAATATTTGGCCTTGTACTGGATTACCCCATCTGAATAATAAAGGCATCTGTCCCCAAGAAGTGGGGCTTATATCCTAAATGTAGGATAAGGATACGAACGATTCTCGAAAAGCCAGACTTATATTATCTCATCTTCCACTTCTCCACCTTTTCAATTCTCTCTAGTGTTATCCGTCCACCTCTCTTACATTCTATCTCTCCAGTTTATCACTTTTCTCTCTTTTCATCTCTAGTAAACCTCGCTTTTCACTTTTTCTGTCTTCATATGTGGGTAGTAGGCTATATACATCTCGTTTCCTCTTTCATCTTCCTAATTTTCATTCCTTCACGTATACTCCTCCGTCAATTTGCATCTCCAATCATTTCCTCGTCTCCTCCAAGCATGTCTCCTCTCCTGTCGCCCCCTTTGAACATGACACACCAGGGAGCAGCTAGCACCCTCTAAGATCTCCCTCCACACACTCCCCTACCCTTAACACACTTTGATCCTCACTGTCCCACACACCTTACCCCAAACTTCCTCCACATTCCTTTACCCTCATTCCCCACAAACCATGACTCTCTATCCTCCCCCCCCCCCACACACACACACCAAAACCTCCACACACACCCCACACGCACCTTGACCCTTGGACTCGCCCCCCCCCCCACACACACACACCTTGACCCTCACTCCTCCACGCATCTTGATATTCACTCCTCACACGTTTTCCTCTCTGCTATCCTCCTGCACACATCTACTTGACTCTCTCTCCTTTTAGGTTGCATCACCTGGCATTATTCCACCTCCTACTCACGTATATTCTTTATTTTCCAACTCTCTTACTCTTACTTCCTCCGTATCCCCTCTTAATTCCACTCCATTCCACCTTCTACTCCATTTCGACTCCCTCCTTCCCCTACTCCTTTGTAGAGAGAGAGAGAGAGAGAGAGAGAGAGAGACCGCCACACACCAACCAGACAAAGGAAACGTCTCCCACACACCACACGGCAGAGAGAGAGAGAGAGAGAGAAGGGAAGGATACAAATATATAGGCTAATAGAAAATAATGTTGGAAGAATGAGGAAGAAGTAAGAGAGGAGAGTAAGAGATAGTGGGAAAAGATAGGAATGAGAGACAAAGACAGATAGACAGACAGACAGACAGACAGGTAGGTAAGTAGGCGGACGGTCAAAGAGATATAACGGGCCACCAACTGACAGACAGACAGCGATAGCGAAATATTAAACTGAGAAAGATCATGATAATGCGATATCAGGTGAATTATGTGAATTGACCCTAAAATTAATCTACCCAAAACATTCTCACGTAATAAACCTTCTCAGTGCTATAAATAAATGAATCGTATCAGACAAGTTCAGCTGTCTGCAAAATTTCTGGTCCAATCTGTGAAAATATGTATCAACAATCTATGAAAATTGAAATGTGTCATGTATCAAATATGTATCAACAATCTATGAAAATTAAAATGTGTCATGTGTCAATTTGTATCAAGTCTCATCTATACTGTTATATGTATGATAACTAAGCTGAAGTATACATACCTTATTTACCAACATGCTTAGAATATGTAAGGTAAAATGTATTATGCAATTCCGAAAGAAAGGAGGAGGGATGGAAATTATGCAGTTAACAGGACATGAAGTATTTTTACATCCATAATTATGAAGTCAGCAATAATGTTTATAACGTGTCAGTCAACTGTTTTGTCTTTGTTCTGTTTTTCCCATGGAGAAAGAGGTTTTGAGAATTTAGGTCACAATATTCTGTTGAACCTTTAGACAACACAGCTGTAGATAAAATCATTAACGGCTGATTTCCGTCAAACCGAGATTGATATCATCGGTTCAACATCATAGAAATGGTAACAAGAAAATAAAACTATAGTCCAATAAAACTGTGAGTCAAGTCGTGCCACAGGAAGGCATAAAGAAAAAAACCGGATGAATATCTTAAGGGAGCAATATGTTGTATGTGAAACCAAATGCTACTAACAAAGTTTAGAGAGAAACATCAGCCTCTCCAATTTACTGACAGCAGGTGACCCGTTTCAGAAACACCGGATCAATAAATGACTCTCCCTGTTGTCCACGTACAGTCATAAGAAAGAGTGATAGCAAAGTTATCCAAACTTTTCTATTAATACTTGTAATGTTCCTTTACTTTCACTCCTTGCAGTGGTACTAATTTTCAATCTTAATGTTCAGTGACCGAAACTATTTGCGAACCTGCTCCCTTCAGGAATGGAAGAGCGACGGAGGTTAACTTAGAGTTGAATATTTTTTCTGCCGTGTTTGTTTGTGTCTTCCTGTGACCTGGAGGGTATAAAGGATTCTGGTAATCTTACTCAACAATATATATAGTCTGGAGAGAGAAAGGTCATTCACCCTGTGAGTGTCAGTATTTATTTATTTATTTTTTTTTTCATTCTAGACGATTTTAATGTATCCCAAAACTGTTAACCAAAAGTTAAAATGCACTTTGATTAATTCCTTCCTTAACAGGATAATCTTTTTACTTGTTTGACGGATCAACTCCACAGACTGTTTTTATTCAACTGAGGAGAAACTACGGTCTAGGTCAAAGGATTGAGTATATAAGAAAACAAGTATTTTTTCTAATCCCCCGACAAGCAGCAATGTGTGGAAAACTATATTTACTACTCGGGTAGAAATTATAGTAAAGCACTGGGAAGTCCCATGCACATAATATTATTATGAAACACCTTAGTAAACCCTTGATTCCTTCTGGGTTTGGAGAAAAGAAAAGTGTGAAGGGCGGACAAGATGGAAGGGGAAAAGTGAACATACGAGACAAAATGGGACGTGGAAAGTGAAAAAGAGTGAACATGAACGTAAAGATAGGGCGGGGAAAGTGAAAAAGAGTGAACATGAGAGAGAGATGGACAGTTTCTCACGCGTCCTGTAGCGGGGGGGGGGGGGGAGGGTAGGAGTGAGTTGGGGGGAGATGGTAAAGGTGTGGGGGTGGGGGTAGGGAGGGGTACGCGACGGGGTTCCCAGGGTGCGAGGGATACAGTGGGTGTGGGTGAATAGTGACACCTTCCAGACCCCCAGTGGGCGGCTCGCACGGGTGAAAATGTATGCTAATGTCGGGTGAAGTGTGCAGTAAAGCTTTCCTCCCCTGTCGTAGTGGGGGGGGGGAGAGGGGGGCGGGGGCGGGGGGATACAGAAAATAGCCTAAGGGGGCGGGGCGGATACAGAAAAGCGGGGTCGAAGTGGATACAGAAGATATTATGGTGGGGGCGGGTGGGTACAAAACCGAGAACAGTGGATACAAGAGAGAGAATAAAGATAATAATAGAGGGAAGATGCAAATACTATAAGATGGAGAAATAGATGTAGGAATGACAAATAGGAACATACCGGTAATTAAAAAAAAAAAAAAAAATGTCACAGAAAATGCTCGTGCCGCAGGAAAAAAAAAATACAAATGTAATAAAATATATCCAATTCGTGCATGTGGTAATAATCAGTGACGATGCCCGGTATACGATGCATGGTTTCCCAGACAATAACTCTCTCTCTACTATACATGGAACGGTGATGGTCATTGATGGTCTGGCCAGTACATGACCTTTCTTCTGGAGTGAGCAGAGGTGGTGAATGGTGATGGGTGGAGATGGAAGTGTCTGTGTGTGAGCGAGGTTTGTGTAGTAAGTGGTTAGTATATGTGTGTGTGTTAGGTGTGTAGGTAAGTGGGTAGTATATGTGTGTTAGGTGTGTATGTAAGTGGGATGTGTCTGTGTGTGAGAGAGGTGTGTGTAGTAAGTGGGATGTGTCTGTATGTGTGAAGGAGGTGTGTGTAGTAAAAAGGTAGTGTCTGTGTGTGGGAGGTGTGTGTATGTAAGTGGGAAGTGTCTGTCTGTGTGTGTGAAGGAGGTGTGTGTTTGTATGTATGTACAGTAAGGCGAGGGCAGGGACTCTAGATGCGTGGGAAGGACAGACAGACAGACAGAACTGAGTTGAGACGGGAATAGATGTCCACCTGTCACTGAGGGGGTACTGCTGGGGGAGGGGGCTAGACGTGGAGGAGTGAGGTGGAGGAGTAGGATGGATGTGGATGAGTGAGGTGGAGGAGTAGGATGGATGTGGAGGAGTGAGGTGGAGGAGTAGGATGGATATGGAGGAGTGAGGTGGAGGAGTAGGATAGGTGGAGAAGTGTAGGAGTGAGGAGTAGGATGGGGAAGTGTAAGAGTGAGGAGTAGGATGAGGAAATGGAGAGAGAAGGACGAAAAGAAAAGGAGGAAAGTGAAATAAAGATTTTGAGAATGAAGAAAAGAAAATGGAGAGAAGAAAGACGAAGATGCATGAGGAAATTAGGATAAAGAAAAGAGAAGGAAGGCAATGAAGGATAAATTGAAAAGATACGAAATAAGGAAGAATGGAAATGGAAGGAGGTGTTATAAGGAGGAAGTTGGAGAGAGAAGTGGGAAAAGAAGATAGAGGTAGTGAAAAAGGGAAGAGGAAACGGAAGAAATGGAAGTGGACAAAGAAGGTTACATAGTAATAGGAAAGGAATAGTAAAAGGAGGAACAAGAGTGAAGTAAAGACTGGGATGCAAAGAGAGAGAGAGAGAGAGAGAGAGAGAGAGAGAGAGAGAGAGACAGAGAGAGAGAGAGAGAGATCTTATATAGGTGTAATATACCATAAGGACTGACACTCTTAAAAGCTTACTATCTAATTTATTGATGGTGAATGACGAGTGGCTGATACAACAAGAGGGGTACTTGCTTTACATGTACACACACACACACACCTATATATACGTACACAGGTATATAAGTATGCATCAACGGAAACATACATACAAAGGTAAGGTACGCCCACATATAGAATTGTACACATACATTGTCAAACATAATATTGCTAAATTTGACACACACACACACACACACACACACACACACATCTAAGTACACGGCTGTTCATCATTATGATACGTACGTCTGCACCCCGAGTGTTAAAGGGAAAACATACATAAGAGAACAGACAGACAAACAGAGGGACAGACATAGACAAACAAACAGACAGAAAGGCAGACAAACAGAGGCAGGCAGAGAGAAAGGGAGACAGATAGACAGAAGTAAATGTATTTAATGTTGTATAAGAACTGTATATACAGGTCTACTACACTGGCTGGCAACATCATAACAATATACTCACAACACCTCAACAGTATTATGAAGATCAGTCCACACAACACTCACCTGAAACACAAAATTATATTATGAGAACACCAAATATATTCATGATTAATAGAATGAGGAGTGTGTGTGTGTGGGGATGGGTGGGTGGGTATGTATGTACTGTATTGTGTAAGGTGTGCGTGTGTAAGTGTGTATGTGTGGGAGGGGGGTATGTATGTATGTGTAAGGAGGGTGTATGCATGTATGTGTGTCTGTGTGTGTGTGTGTGTGTGTGTGTGTGTGTGTGTGTGTGTGTGTGTGTGTGTGTGTGTGTGTGTGTGTGTGTGTGTGTGTGTGTGTGTGTGTGTGTGTGTGTGTGTGTGTGTGTGTGTGTGTGTGTGTGTGTGTGTGTGTGTGTGTGTGTGTGTGTGTGTGTGTGTGTGTGTGTGTGTGTGTGTGTGTGTGTGTGTGTGTGTGTGTGTGTGTGTGTGTGTGTGTGTGTGTGTGCATATCACATTAACTAACACATCACGTTCAACCATTGATGGGACAAGGGAACGTCTGACCACTTCTAATTGAGCCGTAAATGGACAAGCGATATGAGCACTCAAGGGACGGAAGCCGGTGGACAGGGGACAGTTGCAAGGACAGATAACGGCATAAGGATTGGACGGATAGGAACATGTGGGCTAATGGACAGGGGGTCAGGTAGGTGCTGTACGATACGATAGACGGAAGGAGATAGGTGAAGGATTGGCTGATGGAGGAACAGTTGGGGAGTGACAATTAAGGGATAGACTAAGGGTGGTGAGGGAGAGTAATAACAGGGAATGGGAAGGTGAGGTCAGGCCAGGAAACTAAATCCTGGATCACTAACTTGCAACAGACAGACAGACAAACAGACAGAAAGGCAGACAGACAAACAGAGGCAAGCAGAGAAAAAGGGAGTTTCATCCACTACTAGACAACTGGACCCCATAGATGTATTACAGCGTTTAACCTGGGGTGCTACTGAAATCAATTTTAGAAGGTGCTCTGAAAGGTTGCATATGTGGCGGTAAAATGACACTAGAATAATTATGTTAGCCAAAGATAAGGGGTGCTGGACTGCCTATAGGTCTGACTAAAGGGGATTCTGAAGTCGTAAAAGGTTAAGGGGGAAGTACAGTGTTGGTAAATCTGGAGCAACTGATTCATCCAAACAATTCGAAGCAATAAGCCACCATTATTTATCTTAAACTGGTCCTGTTTCCTGACATACTTTGTAGGAATCAAGGAACTCCAATATACCAAAAGTGTACTATCCCCTTAAGAAACGCTATAATAAGATATAATCCTATTCAAGTGTGGATGTCTTATGAATCTTCTTCAGAATTATGGTTGTCGCTTTTCATTTCATTTTCAAACACTCGTTAGATGTAAAGATACTTCACTTTCAAATTGGTATATACATTGCACACCCTGACAATACATACAAGATGGTCTATCATAATTATGCAGTATAAATTTTAGCATGTACTAAGATGTATTATATAAGCAAAAGGTTCTTTCATGCCATCCACTCCATCTTGTGTATATCGAAAAGATTTGAGAAACTGTCAAAAAGAATAACTTGCATGAATACAAACGCCATAATAACTTACGATATGGAAATGTAAACACATAATTGAACTACACAGTGACAACCAGCAAGACAGTTTGTTTATAAGAGATATTGCCACAATGAAAGAAAGAACAAAAATATAAATAGAAATAAATAAAAAGAGTGCAATAATTGATAAAGAAGGAATAGACAGACAGACATGAGACAGAAACAGGTACACAGAAACAGAACAGAGAGAGAGAGAGAGAGAGAGAGAGAGAGAGAGAGAGAGAGAGAGAGAGAGAGAGAGAGAGAGAGAGAGAGAGAGAGAAGAAGAAGAAGAAGGGGATGAGCAGTGTGGTAGGAGTGGGCGTGTGAATGCTAATGGCAACAATGCTCATATAAAATGCTCCATCACAATGCCTGGCTGGAGATATGGGAGAGGAGACAATAAGTGAGAGGACAGGGGTGGAGAGGAGAGGAGAGGAGGGGGGAGAGAAGGAAATGGGGGCAGAGGAGAGGAGGGGTGAGAGAAGAGGAAAGGAGGGGAGAGAGAAGGGAATAGGGTAGAGAGGAGAGGGGAGGAGGGGTGAGAGAAGGGAGAAACCAATTTACAGATGGAAAGAATAGAAGGTAGAGAACAGGCAATCACGAGAGAGAGAGAGAGAGAGAGAGAGAGAAAGAGAGAGAGAGAGAGAGAGAGAGAGGTAAGGTTGCATGACACCACTCACTCCTACACGTCACGCCATTTTCTTTACACACTTATAATCCTTCATCTCGTAAACATCACTCCTAAGTCAGATTCTCCCCGCCAGGATGAAGGTGGTGTGCGTGCAGACATACAGACATACATACATACATACAAATATACATATACTAGGATTTCATAACACATACATACATAGCCTACATACAAATATACATATACTGGGATTTCATAACACATACATACATATATACAAATATACATATACTGGGATGTCATAACACATACATACATACAAATATACATATACTGGGATTTCATAAAACATACATACATATATATCTGATTATATAATTTATACTTTCATATATATGGCTTTCATAATACATGCATACATTAATTCCTGTATACATACATACCCAAATATACAGACATCATATATATGCGTAAATATATACACGGATAACGTGCGTAAAATCCTTAATTACAAGCAATATACTTTAACCGAGAATAACCTCAATATTTAATTGCAGTGTATATATATTTATATTTGCAATGAATACATGAAAACATAAATACTTCATACACACATACAAAAATAAAAAAAAGAAACGATATACATACAGAGGAGAAGTATATACTGTATAGGTAATGTACAGTTGGTGACACATAAAACAGCCACACTTCAAATATATAGGGCCCCTTATAAGTATAGTATTATAATTATAGGACACTTCACCTCTATACAGGGCCTTCGTTACAGGTGTGTGTGTGTGTGTGTGTGTGTGTGTGTGTGTGTGTGTGTGTGTGTGTGTGTGTGTGTGTGTGTGTGTGTGTGTCTTTCATATGTCGGCAACTGTACATAGACGACAATACAGCTGGCGTGGCAGGGAGTAATATACAAGCATGTAAACAGGTAATTATCTCTCGCGTTCCTCCCTCTCATCCTCCTTCTCCCCCTCCCCCTCCTCCTCCCTCTCCAAGTCCTCCTTCTCCTCCTCCTCTCCCCTCCTACCTCTCCTCCTTCTACTCCTCTTCTCTCTCCCCCTCCTCTGCATGTCTCCCCATCCCCATTCCTCCCCCTCCCCCTCGCCATCCCTCTCCCTCTCCTCCTCCTCCTCCTCCTCCTCCACCTCTTCTTAATATCCTCTTTGACGTGAGATTAGGTCATGCCCAGCTGGAGGAGGACATAAACAACAGGTGCTTAACTAACTCTCTCTCTCTATCTCTCTCTCTCTCTCTCTCTCTCTCTCTCTCTGAATAAGAAGAAATTGAACAATGAAATATAATCCATGTGTCAATGGATCACCAAAACATAATAATAACGCCAGCTGTAAATTATTGACGATGGTTAAATATCTACAGTATATACTTATTTATTCAATAATTATTATATTTACTTTTGTATTTGGTTGAGATTATAGAGAACTTGGTGAAGGCACGGTAAAGTGACAAGTACTGTATGTAGTTTCCCGTCACTATATATATAGGAAGGAGTTACAGACTAACTCACTGGATCATCTTTTTATAATCCTTTTCTTATACTACATTTCGCACGAGTTCGTATAAAGTGACCTCACCTTACTTTACCTCTGCCATATTGGTCTTACATGAGAATAGGCAACGAGAATAAAATTAATGTAAATTAAAAAAAGTTATTAAATATCTCCGGTTCAAGTAATTTGCAGTACAAATCTGTATAAAGTGAATTAAACTGAATTAAAACTGTATGGTATTTGATCCTCTCAGATGAAATCGTTAACTTAAAATGTCTGAATCCCAAATGAAATCTAAGAAAAAAGTTATTATTAAATCTCTCCAATTCGAGAAATATAAAGTACAAATCTGTTTTCCAAGTATCACAAATTTAAAATAAAGTTAATTAAAACTGTATGGTGTTAGACCCTCTTAGTAAACTCGAGTGTCAAGCCTGATGAGACAAACCCATTAGTGTTCAAACAGACAGTGAACTAATGGGGATGAAGTGAAATATTACGAATGGCTCTAGAGATTATCAATGGGTTTGATTTATTAGGGAACCCTGTGATCATGTTTATACTATTATGAGACCTGGTGGCTTCTGATTCCTCCTCACTGTGCCACGAAACAAGCTCCATCCATGCACCATCAATGTAGGTGGTGTTGTTTCGTGGCAATGATTGAAGGACTCATTAACCTGCAATTTTCTGACTACATGCATCACGGGTGTTCCTTATTAATTAATGGGGAACAATTAGTCACACGATAGACATGCCTGCCTACTTATGACACGAAGGTCATTACGGTATTAATTACAATGACAGACGGTATATATAACTCAAGGAAGGACAGCAACTATATATATATACGGCCTCCAAACTTCTATATACCGTAACTGGACGGAGGTAAATTGTCCATGTTTTTGTAAGAGTTCAATTGTGCACGGTTGTTTTTTTTTCTTTTTCCTTTAAAGAGATTTGTTCATAAAAGGATATATCTTGATAGTGTGGAAAGTTTAATTTAATGAATGGAGTGAGTATAAGGATGCTTTGATAATTTGTGAATGGATATATTTTGAAAATGAAGTTTATTTGTGAATGGAGGTAGGTGGTGAGTGAATGGAGATTGTAAAAGTGAATGAAGGTAAGTGTGTTTTTTTTTTTTTGTATGAATCTGGCTTGTAACAGTACATGCATTGTGTATAAAGCTCGTTTGTGAATGAAGGTGGTTTGTGAATGAAGCTGTTTTGTGAGTGTACATGGTTTGTGAATGAAGCTGTTTTGTGAGTGTACATGGTTTGTGAATGAAGGTGGATTGTGAATGAAGATGGTTCGTGAATGAAGCTGTTTTGTGAGTGGAGCTGTTTTGTGAATGGAGGTGGTTTGTGACTGCAGATGTATTGTGAATGGAAGGGGTAAATTAATGAAGATGTTTACTGAATAGAGATGTTTTGTGAGTGTAGTGAATGTAGATGGATGTTAACTAAAGAGAGATGTTTTGTGATTAGGGATGATTAGTGAATGGCCACAAGGAATGAATACAAATAAGTGATGAATAGAAAGAGTCTGTGACTTATCATGGCTTGAGAATGAAGACAAACATACAATAACAATATAATGCAAACATCGGAGGGAAAACAAAACACACACACACACACACACACATTCATGAACACACTTTCTCTCTCTCTCTCTCTCTCTCACATACACACACACACACACACACACACACACGCGACACCTAATAAGGACTGCCACCTCACACCCACACCACACCAGCCACTCTCCCTCCCTCCGACGATGACCTCAGAGCTCTCCCCTGGACACACACTGTGTGGCACAGCTTTCCATCCTCAGTGTGGCAGAAAACTCAAGAAACAGATGAAGGAAATGACTGGAGAATTACGATTGCTCCTTGTAGTATATACAGGTTTAATTAGAGAGACTATGAAACCGATGACTGACGTATTGCGATAGCTCCTTGAAGTATATATTGGCTTAGTTAGCTATATATAATTGGCTGTATATAGGCTTAATTCGAGAGCCTGTGGTGTGGCAAACTGGAGGCCACTGATTCCTCCAAACAGTAATACAAAACACACGACATATAGGATATAATTATATAGCCGTTTGGTCTATCGTCTTATACTTTGGGTACAGTGGAGGCTTGTGATTCCTCCAAACTATACGACGAAAACAAATCAGATAAACTAAATATATATAAGTATCCTGTTGCTTGGAATAGTGTGGAGGAATATTATTATCTCCCAAATGCCAACGCTATAAAATTATAATTCCTTTAGTTTATTCAGTTAGAGGTTTCCCAAAGACGACGATATATAATTGTTTGATAGTATAAGTAAATTAATAAATAAATATATAAAAAAATGAATAAATGAAGTGCTATAATCTGACTGAAAGACAGTGGAAGGCGGAGGAAAGATAAAGAAAGGATGGAAGGGAGTGAATGAATGACTGAAATAATGAATGAAGGACGGGAGGGTGGAAGGAAGAAACGAAAGAGGGAAGAAAAAAGGAATGAGAGAAGGATAATGGAAAGAAGGGGAGGAAAAGAGGAAGAGTGTGAAAAAGGAAATAAGAAAAAAGTGTAGAGGGAGAGGTGAGACTGCACAAGGAAGAGAGAGAGGGAAGGAAAAGAGGAAGAGTGTGGTAAAGGAAATAAGAGGAAAGTGTAGAGGGAGAAGGAAGAGAGAGGGAGAGGAAAAGATGAAGAGAGAGAGAGGGAGGAAAAGAGGAAGAGTGGATGGTGTGAAGGAGGGAGGGAGGGAGGGAGGAGGTCGCATGTGGAGTCGTATAAGGAGGAGTGAGGTAGTAAAGGCTGACCTTCAGGGTGGAGCACGACCTTGTGGATATGGAACGACCTTCATGAGAGAGAGAGAGAGAGAGAGAGAGAGAGAGAGAGAGAGAGAGAGAGAGAGAGAGAGAGAGATCTACCATGGTATAGAAAAGAGAGAAACCAACACGAGACATAACCGAAAAGACTTGATATGGGAAGACATGAAACTTTAAATAATTAAATTTAAAATAATGGTATACGAAGATGAAAATTAATATAAGTCATGAAGAAGAAGAATGAACGTAATGGGAGGAAAGTGAGAAGAGCCATTCATTCTTATATTGTCCATTCATAATTATGTATATATGCATTTGAAGTTAGGCGACCATTTTGTCACACATCCATTCATTATTTAAGTCAGAAAAGTGGAGGTAAATGAGTCCTTCAAATATTGCCACGAAATAATACCACCTATATAGACGGAGCTTGTTTCGTGGCGTGCATGGAGAGGAGGAATCAGAAGCCTCCAATGTTCATACACGATCACAGGGTCTTTAATCAAGGGGGTATAATTATAGCATATTGTGTTGGGTGGTTAATCTGCATGGAGCAAATGATTCCTCCAAACTATTCCAGGCAACAGGATACCCTTATTTTTCTGCACGTGGGTCTGTTTCCTAGGCAAACTGTGGAGGAATCAAGCTACTCCAATCTATCAAAAGTAATTAAGGAAGCCTCATAGCCAATCAAATATGGTAAATTATCCATTCATCCACTATTCAACCATTTATCTATCCTGACAGTCAACACACACACTTCAAACATCAGTCTTATTTTACCATCCATCCATCCATCCAGCCAAGTTGACATCCATCTGTCCACATTTTTATTTTTATTTTCCTTTTTTCTCTAGCTACCCAGATACCAAAACAATAATCAATTCATGCATCCAGCCAGCCACCTCTCCAATGATCTATATTATCCTTCACTCACTCGTTCACCCATCCATCCATCTCGTCAACAACCCATTCACTCATCCACCCATGTGTCCAACCATCCATTCACTCATTCATCTATATATCTAACAATCCATTCACCCATCCATAATTCCACCACCAACTCATCCATCCATCCATCCCGTCACCAACCGATTCACTCATCCATCCGTCCCTTCATCCACATCACCCACCACCTACATCCGGATACCAGGTGTGTTGTGAGGTACTGTTAACACGAGGTTCCTGACATGCTTATATAGACTTTAATGTTTCATCTCACCATCATAAACACCAACACTTACAGATTATATACCAGCCTTCACAGTCACCCTCTCACACTGGACAATCTTCCCGTCCCTGTCTCTATACACTTGTCACCTTCCCCTCCTCTATCTATCTCTCTCTCTCTCTCTCTCTCTCTCTCTCTCTCTCTCTCTCTCTCTCTCTCTCTCTCCACCTGTCGCCGCTGGGGAGAACGATTAGGGAAAGGGGGGAGGGTATAAATGAACAAAAATGTCCCTTAAATTATTACCGGGTATCTTATGTTTTGTATCGAGTTATAGGTAAAGGGGACTGTTAAATTTAATGTACATACAATAATTAATGAATAATTTACACAAAGTATGAATGCACAGTAATAATGATTCTGTATGATACGAATGCAAAATAATTCCCACGTCAGATGACAAAAATGTATATAAATTCACCGAGGATTCTTACCGGATATCTCATATGTAATTATTAGTATAAAAAATGATGTAATAAGTGAGATGGACAAAGGGGGCGAATACAATATAGAGAAGTATAACTGTTTATATATAACAATATCATGAATGTTTTATAACCTCCTTAAGATGAATGAAGGCAGTGTATAAGAAGAACCATTGTTGAGGTGATAATGATGATTGATATAATGGAACCATAGACAACACATGGAGTCATCGTAATGGTCATCGTCATCACCAACAACTTCCTATTCTGGCATAATATTAATAGTAATTTGAAACACGTGTACTAAAATTAATATATAATCTAGGCTTATTTCTCAGTCTATAGATGTAAACTATTGAAGCATATTATGTATATATAACTGATGTTTAAAACACCCCGTGTACAAACAAATTCATTAATGTGCGTGGAAATGCAACAACATGGCAGATGCAACGAGGTAATAATTAAGGTACAAATTTGCCATTTTTTATTCCCTTCTTATTTTCCATGTTTTAATTTAATTAAATACAGAAAACCTACTGAGTTTAAGACGCAATTCTTCACCCTCCTACACAAACTACACACCGACGAAGGGTTGAAGTGTTTATTCTTTCTTACCCACAAAGTAAACATAACATCAATAATTGTTTAGTATATCCACGAGCTACTCTACTGCGCAATGCATGTGTTGAAACATCTACACTTTTTTGCAACTACTCACCACCCCCTTCAAAAAATAGCAGGAAAAGAGTGATATAAAAGTGTAAACAAGTGTTGAAACATCTATACGTGTAACTGCTCACCACCACCTTCAAAAAATAGCAGGAAAAGTGTGATATAAAAGTGTAAACAAGTGTTGAATCGTTCCAAGGGGTCCGAGCAGCTTGTACATACACACGGGCAGGCCGAGGCTAGAGGTCCTTGGAGATACTAAGATGGATAGAGAGGAATTAGGGGTTGTAAATTGTACTGTGACTCAGCGATGATTGTAGAGTCTGACTGGGAGGCGGGTTGCTTGTTCTCTCATCTAGAGCGCTAAAGTGCTTGAAACTGTTTGGGAAAGGACACGACTTACTGACTTGGTACTCGAACTCACGCTAACCTCAACATCTTTTTCATACATCCATACATACATATATACATACATACATAAATGCATACTTACATACATCCATACATACATACATACATACATACATAAATGCATACTTATATACATCCATTTATATCCGTGAGGGAATATATACCTTAACATCTTTTTCATACATACATCCATCCATCCATCCATACATACATACATACATACTTATATACATATATGCATCCATTCATATCCGTTGAGGGAATATATACATGGGGGAATGATGTATAGGTGTATGACATCATGTATACAGCCGGTGTCATACATGAAGATACATTTGAGTCATGAGATGCAGTGAAAACTTCTAAGGGAATCGAACCTCGTGTTTGTATAGAAGAGAAATCCCAGATGTGATCACTAAACCACAGCCTTTACCCCCAGCATGTATTACCTTAGTGGTGATTACTTGGTTGATAGGATTGTTGGTCTTAAAGGGATGGTATATTTTTGGTACATTGGAGTGCCTTGATTCCTCCAATATATGTCAGGTAACAGAAACAGAGGAGCAAATATAATGGTGTTCTGTTGTTTGGAGTAGTTTGGAGGTTTCAGTTGCTCCAGATTTACCAACACTGTACTCTCCCCTTACGTTACTACGACTACTATACTAGACTTGTTGGATCTTGAGTGAAGAAACTTAGAGATAATTTTCAGATAATGTATATAATAATACTCCAGAAGCTTTTTGTTGTTGTGTGTATGTGGTGGAGGTCCTCGGTGTCTGTGTGTCTGGTAATGTTCATCTTTCAGCAAGTCATGAGAGGATGGGTTGGGCAGGATGAGTGAGGTAGGCGGGGCTGGGGGGGGGGGAGGAGTGGGGGGAGGAGTTGGTGGCGGCGGAGACTGACTGGTTCAAGAGAGACGAAAGGTGAGGAGGAGGGAGAGAGAAAAAAATCAGCAATACCTGGAATCCTTGGCGAAGATATTATCCCGTGAGATATTAAGAGAAAGAGCCCTAAAGAGGGACATTATGCGCAGCGCCGCCCTCTGAAATTATATGCTTCGATACGAAAACAGAATTTGCAAAACAAAATTTTGCAGAGGGATGACTACGAATTTGCCATTGGTCGAAAAGTAATCAGGAGAGCTGCCAAGCGCTTGATGATGAAGGGGAAGGAGTCGGGAAGGATGGTGGGGCGGAGGGGGGGGAGTATAGGGGGGAATGGAGAAGTCGGGAGGAGACATGTGTGGGCGGGATACTGGGTGGAGGGGAGAGTCATAGCCTGGGGGGAGGGAGGGGGAGAGGAAGGGAGGGAGTGAAGTAAGAGAGGAGGGAGGGAAGCAAGAGTTGAGGGACGACTATCAGGGGTGAGGGAGCATCACCACCATGGAGGGAGACACAGAGGAGGGGGGGAGTAAAGGGGGAAGTTGGTAGAGGACATGAGGAGGGTGGTGGGGGGATGGATGGCATGGCATGGCTGGGTAGTCAGTCAAGAGGTGAACACTGAGCCTCACTCCCCGTTAAGTCACTATCGCAGCGCCAGTTTACACTATCACGAGACAAGAGGGACCAGCCCTCAAAGGCACGCGGTAAATCCCATAAATTGTTCCCATATGAAGTCAGCCAACGGCACAACATCCGCCTTGGCAGAGCAGCAAAGTGGTGGTGACGACGACGGTGGCGGAGGGAGGAGGAAAACACTAAGTTTGGACAGACCAACATCAACAACAACAACGGTATAGACAGTGAGTGAAGCAGCCAATTCATCTTCGACGTAATAGTGGGGAAAGAAATCAAGCCTTCACCGACAAACAGTGAAACAAAGCAGTGGAGGAAGTTACAAAGCCAAGCCAAGGGAACTAAACAACGCAGTATCACAGAACACCTGGCTGGAGCAGTTCTGACGGTCTGTTGTTGTTTGATCACTCTAAGTTGTACCCACGTATCTGTATACTCTTCTGTAGCCCCCACCCATTATAATCAGATACAACAAACATACAGACAGACAGACAGTGAGGAAAGTAGCCAAGCCAAACAAGCCGAGCCAAGCCACCCAACTAACCAACCAACCACAAGGCAACACCAGACGACCACCAAGCGAGCAGCCATCTGTCGGCCCCCTGTCGCCTACTCTGTCGCACCCACGTACCTCTACTGACCCCTTTTTTGGTCACCTCCACCCGTCGTCACCATGAGTCAAGACCCAGTAAGGGACAAAAAAGTAAGTGTTATGTACCGTACAGTCTCACCAATAGTTGTTACCTACATCTACTCTATAGGCTACAGAAGTTTTCAATAAACGAAGTGAATCTCTCACAGTCTTTTGAGCCGTGATGAGTATTGTTGTCATGTAGGTGTGTTACAGTCGTGGTCAGGAATTCTAGCCTCTTTCGATATGCTTAGAAGCAGACAGAATAAATACCTTATGACAGTTTGAGCCGTACGTATACTCTTTGTTTTCCAATGTCATATAAACTGATTATGGTACAGTTTCCATTGTTTAACCAAAACCTCTTATCTACAATTGTATGTACATAGTATACTTAAGAAACAGAGGAGGGATGGCATGAATATCAAAATAGTTTTAAGTCATACCTACAGTACTTGCTTCCCTGTGTTATCTCATTCTGGTGTGCATGTACAGTTACGGATAAAAGTGTTCGCTATATCATACTATATGAGTTGTATCTATAAACCAACAATAGTGTAACACAGGAAAATTTATGGCATTAAAAAAAAAAAACGGTGCGGGGATATTCATTCCAGAGACTCAATTATAGAATGAAAAATCTCGTCCTCAACTGCATAGCTTTCATAATGCGGAAAGGAACACTGAAATACAAAAATTATATATTATTGTGGTTACTCAATACTTACTACGAGGGGGTGGAGGAGGAAGGGGCTGGAGGAAGAAGTTTGAGGAGGAGGAAGGGCGTGAAGGAGGAAGAGGTAGGGAGTGAAGGAGGAAGGTTGTGGAATAGGAAAGGTATGGAGGAGAAATGGGTGGACAAGAAAGACGGGAGGGCGTGAAGAAGGAGAAAGAAGGGTGTGGAGGAAAAAGAAGGGTGTGGAGATGATAAAAGAAAAGGCATGGAGGAGGAAGGAGGGAGTGGAGTTTGGAGGAAGAAGAAGGAAGGGCGTGGAGGAGGAGGAGGAGAAGGAAGAATGAAGGACGTGAAGGAGAAGGAAGAAGTTAGAGTGTGAAGAAGAAGAAAGAAGGAAGGACGTGGAGGAGGGAGAGGGAGTAAGAATGATTGATTGATTGATATTAGGCGCCGCAACAGTGAGGTCATATAGCGCCAGGAAAAGGTGATAGACAGGCGAGACAGCAATCAGGAAGGAAATAGACAGAAAAGAGGGATAGATTAAGAACTAAAAGCGAGTGGAGAGGGAGTATATAAGAGAGTGTGTGTGACATCCTCCTTCACCACTTCACCACCACCACCCATGGAGGCTATACAGAATATCTATCTATCTACCCAATGTGACGTGTAGGTTCCGTTCACAAGGTTTATGATAGAGTTCTTATCTGTCTACACGTGTCAGGGGGAGAAACCTTAATTGTTCGTGGTGGGATCCCTTAGGCTTAACCCATTTTATCTGTCTCTATTTTTAAGGGAGTATATGGTAATATACTTTACAATACCAGATTCCATAAGGACTATGTGATCGTGTATGAAAATCGAATGCTTCTGATTTCTCCTAACTATGTCACGAAACAACCTCCTTCCCTATAGGTGGTGTTTCGTGCCAATATATGAAGGACTCATTTATCTCCAATTTTCTGACTACATCACAGGGTCCCTTAACAAACATAATGGTGGCCTTAAATAGTTTGGAAGAATCAGTAGCTCCAAATGTACCAACTCTGTACTTACATACACGTATATACTATCATCTTAACACTCTCAGGCTCGTCACTCAGGATACGAACGGTCTCCAAGCATCATTATACACTGAGTTGACCAAACAGTTTGAATACAGTTGTAGTGAAATCATACATTGACATGAATCAGAGAAACTTGAAATATGCTATAGACGCCATACATGTGATTGTCATGATCAGGGTACAGAAAAAAAAAAATTATGGCTGTAAAAAATGATGACGATTAATCCGCTATATAATAAGATCTACTACAAAGTGGGGGGGGGGTTAGGAGGGGGGGGGTTAGGAGAGGTGCGGGAATAGGGGACAGGAGAGGGAGTGACCAGGTAGAAAGAACTATATAGCGGAAGTGGAATCTTTGACCTGAACTGCGGGTGGTCTACACACACACACACACACACACATAGAGACCGATACCAGCATTCAAGAACTCATGAAAACACACAGGGAGAAACACAAGCAAACAAACGTGGACAAACAACACCTACAACCCTAGACAGAACACACACACATACACACACACACACACACACACACACACACCACGCCCCATTTTAGCACCAGGGAAAAGTGGTGGGCCTCGCGTGCGTGTATGTTGTATGAGCATGTAACTGTTCATGTGTGAAAAGCTAAGGAGAACGTGTGGGTTAATCTGAGATGAACCAAAACCAACATTGTTATTGTCAGACACAGACCACAGAGTTTACCTTCACTTCAAGAATATGTTTGTGTGTTGCATTGTGTCTCGTTGTAGTAATGAGGTTTGTGTGTTGCATTGTGTCTCGTTGTAGTAATGAGGTTTTTTGATAAAGAAATGACAAACAGTATATATATTTTTTTGTTAAATTTCTATTAATGTTTGAAAGATAGCACCTTCAAGTCTAGAAAATAATCTCACTCGTGTTTGTAGCCACATATAGTCCTCCAAACTTGCAGAACATTCAAGTTCTCAATTAAACTAGTATACATTCTATACAGCAAGTAATATGGAACCAATATTTTAACACATAACACTTAAGAATAATATTTAATCCAAATGAAAATTCGTGAAGTCCTGTTTGCTTATTTTTTTATTTTTTTTCGTAATGGTTTTAGTGATAATTTTGATAAAACATAAACCTACAACTTTCGTGGTCCAGGATCTTACATGTGTTGTGACAAGTAAACCACCTTCATGGGGATAACCAGAGATAAGTAATTAAACTGACACACACACATACACACAGTACTGAGAAAATTAAATGATACCTATACAACAAACATTCCACGAATATAATATAACCTCTAACATATTTATCCTGTGTCTCCAAAACAAAATACACAAACAATTAAATTAACAATCCATTTATAAAGTACTACAACAACACAAAAGTTCCAAGTTTTAAGGGGAGAGTATACTTTTTGTACATTGGAGTGCCTTGATTCCTCCAAAGTATGCCAGAAAACAGGACCAGATTAACAAAAATAATGGTATCCTGTTGCTAGAAATAGTTTGGATGAATCATTATCTCCAAAATGTCTCTATTATACTCTCCCCCTTAATATATACAGTACGTGGATTAGCCATATTATACAACTCATATAGACCCTCTTCTTCCTATGTATACCCTTCCTGTTCTATATAGTGTAGGTATACCGTATGTATCTTTCCAGCGCCTGGGAAACCAAACCAAACCAACCAACACCTAAGCCTTAAGTGGACGAGATGGACTTCGATGTTCAGACTAAGGATCCTTTTCTTTAGAGGTCCTTTTGATCCAGCGCACTCAAAACCAGAGCACCGACACACACACACACACACACACACATACGATCGAATAAAAGGGCGTCAGTTTCGGCAACGGTACACACACACATACACACACATACACACACACACACACAGGGTCGAATAAAGGGAGGGCGTCAGGTGCGATGGCTGTATACACACACACACACACACAAACACACACACACACACACATACAGGGTGGACTAAAGGGGCGTCAGGTGCGGCGACGGCGGCGGCGGTAGATGGCGGTAGATAGATAGATGACGTTACGTAGCGTGGCGTGGCGTGGGTCGTGGCTGGCTGTGGGTTGGATTGGTGGTCGGGATAAGCGTCGGCGGTGAAGTGTAAGGTGCGGCACTCACACCAAAGTGGGACCCGATGTTGCTCGTCGGACCGAAAACATTCCCTAATGGGTTTGTGTACCTGGCGCCTATCATCCCCACACCCAACTCCCCTTCTGATTTTTTTTATCCTTTTTGTCCCCCCTCCCCTGCCTTGTTTATCTTTTTTTTTCCTTTGCTACCTCCCGTATTGTATATGTTATTCTTATTTCTATTCTCCCACTTCTTTTTTTATCCTTTTTGTCCCCCCTCCCCCGCCGTGTTTATCTTTTTTTTTCCTTTGCTACCTCCTGTATTGTATATGTTATTCTTATTTCTATTCACCCTCCCCCACTTCTTTTTTTATCCTTTTTGCTCCCCGTGTCTCTCTTTTTACTTTGCTTCCTCCTATACTTGTGTTATTGTTAATTTTATTCCTACCTGTCCTCTGTTGTTTTGTTACTTCATCCTTAACTTTCATCTGTTTTCTAGCCTCCTGTTTTTTGTCGTTTTTTTTTTTTGTTATCCTTGCCTCTACTGTTTTATTATTTAATCCTTAATTGTCATCATTGTTCCATAGCGGATCGTCATATCTCTTTATAACGTCATAGGTACCAAGGCCAAGATAGGTACCACACACCCACATCGTATATCCTGTTCCCTCATTTGACCACTTACACTATATAGTATTCCTTAGCTATCACCTATCCTTGGTAACATGTACAGTACGTATATATAGTCAATTCTATAGTCAATTCTATACTAATAGTCAATTCTATTCTAATTATGTGTTTGCTCCCTGTTCATGGCACTTCTTATTTTCCCTCTTTCATGGGCTTCCTGCGTGTGTATCAAAGTTTTAGCCAACCCCAACCCTGTCCTATATACGCCTTGTCTTTACTTCATTAGCCACTCGTGTTCTTTCCTTTAATCCCTCACCTCTGGCCTCCAACTCTCAACCCTATCTTTGTTTTTTTTTTATTCCTGGCCACTGAAATCTCCCAACATAATTATACCAACTTGTCGAGCCATCCTTATTCTGCCCTCCCACCGTTCTCAGCAGCAGCAGCAGCAGCAGATGGAGTTAAGCAGGTGGGGAGGTCAAGAGGAGGAAGTGAGTAGGCAGGGAAGGTATGAGGGGCTTAGCAAAGAGGAGATAACAGGGGAGAATCAAGGGAACAGGTCGGCAGGGACAAGGGGTCAACAGGGATAGAGATCAGCGGGATGTGTCATGTACCCAGGGGAGGGAACAAAGCAGAAAAAATAAGTAGGGAAGAGAGAGGAATGAGATGGGAGATAACTATGGATAGATCCGGATGTGAAGTAATGCAGAGAAAAGGATAGAACGAAAGAGTACATATTTATGAAGCAGAGAGAAGATGAAAAAAATGAGACACAAACAAACAAACAGAAGGACATTATAGGCAAAACACATACACACATACAGGGGAGGTGGCCGAGTGGTTAGTATTCTGGACTCATAACCTAGAGGTCGGGAGATCGATCCTCTCAGGTGAGGGCCTGAGAATATTTACTCTTCCGATTTGAGTGTCAGGCACTAACTATAAGGCCACCGAACGTCGTAAAACACCCTCACTGGTACCATAACAGCTGCAGTATTTGAGAATTATCCTTACTTCCCTCTCTCTGTGGCTGGGTACCAGTTCGGAAGTCGTGACGTGTGTGTGTGTGAGCAGCAGTTGACCTGGACCACGATAACGGGCTTGATTAAGCCTATGTCCAGTGTCAGAACATATATAAAAAAAAAAAAAAAAAAAAAAAACATACACAGACAGAAAGAGAGGGATGGAGACGACAACGAGGCAGATAGGTAGATAGAGAGAGAAAGCATGAAGCACACACACACACACAGAGAGAGAAGGACATGGTGGACTGACTGAGGGAGTGAGTGTTAGTCTTTCATCTCCCGACCTTCCCCTCTAAGCTGCTCTCAAAAAGGTATCCTCAGCTTATCCTCCCCGGTGATGTAAGTATATATATAACTAGCTATGGGCCGGACGAGAGAGGCAGACTATAGTTGTTGACGATTCTCATTTGGACTGTAGGGGAATAATCTATTCTCGTTATATTAATAACTGTATAACAACAACACATGTATATATACAGGCAAACTTATAATTCCATAAAACTCAATATTAATACTAGCACAACACGACAAAATATCAAGGGTAGAAGTTTCCACCATGATACAATATTGATTATTTATCTACATACATGAACCACAACACCTGGGAACGCTCACTATATAACATACAGGGTTGACAGTTTCTCCACAGAGCAGTTCAGTTCACGTTAATAATTCCAAGGACAACTGGACTTATTTTAGGGAAAGTCTAAGTTTACACTAATTTTTCATTAACGTCTCTGCATTCACCTCTTACTTCTTCTCATCTAACTTCCCTCTCCAATTCTTTCCTGACTCACCTCTCTTATCCCCTCCTTCCCATTCACCTTTTACTGCACCTCTTTTCTTCTAATATCCCTCTCTAAAATTGGCTTACATTTCTCGTACCGTTATAGAGTAGCAAAGTTTACCCGGCAACTTTATCAGTGATGTATGTATGTATCTCCCCTCTAAATGGGTTGTTAGATTCTCCAGTGTACTAATAGTGGTTGTAACTCCTTCCATGCCAAGCACCTTATGTCATATCCAACCAACCTCCTCTTCTCCCTTCACTCCCATTCCATTCCATTCCTTTCTCTGTTCATGCCTCCCATAACACTTCTTCAGACTCTTCCTTCTTTCTCTTCATGCTCCTTCATATACCGAGCATCCCTTAATTCCAGTTGTCTCCTCCTCATCTTTTCCTCTTCTCCTGATACCCTTTTCCTCCTCTCCCCCCCGACCCCCGTCTTATAACCATGATGGCCTTTCTCTACTCAACTACCTGTCTTTCTATTTCTTTGTATATGTGAATCATTCCCAACTCTTCTTGTCTCCCTACATCCTCCCATTCACCTTTTTTTGTTTTCTCTTCTATTGTCCCTTTCCAATTTTGTTTTATTTACCTCTCTATTCCTTTACTCCTTCCCATTCACCTCTTACCTCTTCTCATCTAACTTCCCTCTCTAACTCTATCCTTACTCACCTCTCTTCTCCCCTCCCTCCCATGCATCAATTCACCTTTTTTTTTTACCTCTTTTCTTCTAATATTCCTCTCTAATTCTTTCCTCTACCTCCCCTCTCTTCTCTTCTCCCTCCCTCCCTCCGTCCACCGCACCGAGCGAGGGAGCGAGCTGATGGTAGTATCACGAAGCTTATATTAACCTCTCACTGGCCTGCCCTCACCATTTATATATACGAGTGTGTCGAGGTTCGCAGGCGTGTACTCGCATTTGAGGCTCTTGTTGTACGTACGGCCTCAAATATTTCTTGTATACAGGTGCCATGGAGCTTTACCTTTACCGCTCACAGTGTAAACATTTCTGTGTATATACAACAATGGAAATATACAACTATATACGTACAATTTGAGTTAAAAGGAATTGAGTGTATACGGATTTTTTAATATTCGGTAACGAGGGTATACGTAGGCAACACATGCAGCATATGTATAAAGGTTGCAGTACCGGTAAAGTGGATACACAATTCTGAGATATGCGGACATTATAGTACAGTGTAATAAAGATTTTGAGTTTTATGAGAATGAGAAAACAGCATTTTAGATACATGGGAAAAAATAGTATATTCGTGGTTTAAGTTCAATGGAAATTGAACAGCCCGTGCATGGGTTGCACAGATTTGAAGTTGCAGTATTTTAGTTATACGGAAATTATAATGTGTCATTCGAGTTATAAGCCATTTATGTGTATATACATTTATGTGTATATACATTTATGTGTATATACATTAGCTGTATATACATTAGCTGTAGGTGCATAATTATGTACTGTATAGTATATATCCCATGATCCAGGCACAACTGTAAGGAAATCAAACTCCTTCTGTTTTCTTTGTTATATTTTCGTGGTATGCAGTATGGATTGAATATTCATACTATCCCAAAAAAAGTATTGATACATATATATACTTAAGAAAATTATTATATATCATGAACAACGACCGTTACTGTAATATTAACATTTGTGCATTAATTCCAACTACAAAGAGTTGTACTAAACAATGTTCCCTTTAAACAAAGAAATCATATAATATACCATCAGCTATATATACAGTACATGTATTTCTTTTCTCCACAGGAAAAACTACTGGCATGCAAAGATTAATACTGTATTGACTACAATTACTTTACATACAATGACTTAGATCACACAAAAATATAATTACACCATAAAAAAGAGCAAGCAGCGCGTCACTATAATAATAGTCACTGTCGTGTCCAGTGAATATATATATAGTGACTCAATATGCGAGTGAAGGCATTTTGTTGAAGGTTAGTTTATTGGAATCGTTGTGTCTCCAATTGACCAACAACAGATGACCAGCTTAAGACAGGTAGCGGTCTGACAGGTCTCTGGTGACACAGGGAAGGGGGAGAGTTGGATAAGGGGGGGGGGGAGGTAGGGATGATGGGGCCGCAGCTATTCACCGCGGCAGTTTCCCACGAGCCAGACCAGACCGCATGCGGTGAAGGGCGGGCCGCAACCCCTACCTGGTGACGCCGTCGCTCGCGGGGACGAAGGGAAGGGAAGGTCAACCGTGGGTGAGGATGGATGAGTAGAGGAAGGTTATTGAGTGTCGGGTGTTGGGTGGTGTGTGTGTATGTATGTATGTGTGGGTTCAGACAGGCTGTAGAAACCAGGAAATACAATATATATGTCACACATCAACCAGGTTTATAATAATACTTAGTAAAGGAAAGTAATATGTAACTGACATCCACCAGTTGTAATCCCTCTTCCATAAAGTTTTAATTCACCAGATACATACAGTCTCGTAAAAGTGTTAAGAACTCCTGACGTCCACGGTATAAATGACTTAATATTGCACGTCAGCACTGGAAACAAAAACTTGTAAAGTAACTGGACCAGAAGATGAGGAATCATTATATGAAACTTTATCATCTCATTTGGTTAAGAGAGGAATAATTATAATTATGGAATCAGTCCAAAATTTATATTCACTTCGATGTGTAGATTTACTTACTTTTCTATACAACGATAAATAAATTATCTTATGCAGACGGGAGAAACCTTTGAAAGTATAGGCTAATGACTAACCAAGAACTACTGTAGGTTATATATGTATATTATTAATCTGCTCTGACTTCCATACCAGACATTTATATAGTGGACGAAAATCTGTACATATCCAACACTGCCATGTGAGTGTGTATTGTTCCTGCAGTCCCACTAGTGAACGTGAAACACAGTGATGGAGTGTCCGTCTGGGAATAAACCTGGTCAATGGGAAATCCTTGCCGTACTGTATTCGCACCCCGGTAACCTCCGTCATATCAGATTCAGTAATGTTTTCTTCCTACACCCTGGCCCTGGCCCTGTATAGGTGACGAGAGCTGTGAGTACTTTGACAGGGGCTCTCACCTTATGTCACATCTAGTTTTCCATCATCCTTTTTCTACCAGGGTAAGTGCCAGTGAATATTATGTGAGGAGTGCCGCGTTTCGCTGCACCTGCCTTAGCATCGCGGCGGCGGAGACCACCTGGTCAGTAGGCGAGCGTCGCGTCGGCGGGTACATCAGGGTGAGGGAAACCCCCGCTGACCCAAGGGTGACATGAGGCTCCCCTGCTGTTTCCTCCTATCATGAGATGCATAACGCCACCATGACGATGATGGCTCATTGAGCTACCAATAGTAGCTACTGTTCAACCACATCATCCACCCACACCAATCCAAGGAGGTACAAGCGGCGCGGGGCGGGGCCAGTGTACGGAGCTAGCCAATGGCAGCAGCGGAAGTCCCCAGAGGGAGGAGTCATGAGGAGGAGGGGGCCCTGTGTCTCCGTTGTCCCTTGTACATACATTATACTGGGAATTCTCAGCTACCACGCACCTCGACGGTCAGCCTCTGCAACGCTGCATCACAAACACCTGCAGCCGCCGCCCTGCACACCAAACCAGCAAGTGAGTGAGTCGCACCCCAGGTGGCCACCGGGGTGTTGCCAACCCCGTGGCAGCGCCCCCCTCTCCCCCTGAACCCCAGATGTACGGCGAGGCGGGGCACGTGATGGATGGGCGCCCCGCCCCGTCACGTGCTGGGTCAGGTGACGTGTTGTGCCAAACAAAGTGAACGTGGTATAATGACCGGGCACGTGTTGTGACCGTAAACATGTAGTGATTTAGTGTGGTGTAACACTGCACGTCAAGTCATACTATGTACTGTATATGTTATACTTTCGAATGTACGTGTTGTGACGATGATCATCCACGTGGAAAAAGACTAGGAGTAACAAAGGTACTTGTGGTGCTCTGTGTAATGCAGACTATGACAAGTGTGTTGTGATGGAAGAAAGATGTTCTAGGAGGCAGATGTATAGTACTGGAGGCAGGTGTAGTACTAAGGGTAGATAGGGTACAACAAGGCAGGTGTGTGGTATTGGGAGACAGGTGTAGGTAGTGTTTTGAGACATGTGTGTAGTACTGGAGGCAGGTGTGTTACTTTAAGACAGATGTGTGGTGATGTAAAATTAACAGCTACATGATGCACAGAATTGGAAATTAATCGAGTTTAAAGTTTAAACTTCCCGGAAATCAGGTGTCAATAATAAATACAGTATAACACGAGGCAACAGACTTTACTAAGTTAGAATATCCTTTACAATAGTTATATAGCCATGCCAAGGAAACAAACTACTTACCAAACCAATTCTAATTTAACCAAACTTGACCAAACCAAATCTAACCTATCTAAACCATACTCATAGACTGAGGTATACATAATAATTATAGTATAGGCTATGATGCTTCTTGACATAAATAGTTTGGAGGAATTAGTATAGACTATCGATATCCTTAGAGGAAGTACCAATGCGTTGACGAAGGTGTAGACTATCAATATTATAACTCATAGTTGTTCAGTAGGTTGTACAGTACGATGAGGCACCTGTGTGTGTGTGTTTGTGTTTGTGTGTGTGTTATTACGGTGAGATGGGAGTGGAGTAGGGCTAGACAAGTTTGTATATAGGACAGTGAGGTGAGACAGATGTGTGAAGCTGTATAGGAAGAAAGGTGGTACGGTAAGGCAGGTGTGTGGTTTGGTACATACATTAAGGTTATAGGTGTGTGTGTGTGTGTGTGTGTGTGTACAGTAAAACAATGGCAAATGTTGATATTATGAACCACACCCTCCTTATATATATGTTATCAATATTCTGTATCAAAATATATTAATATTGTTTAGTAGTAATGGTGTCTTATTTTATAACATATACAGTATATACATGCGAGAGGTTCATCCAATATAGAACCACCAAGTATAAAAGAAAACAAATCATTAATATACTGTATACCACATTATAACTAACAGGGGACAGCAGGGAATTAAAGACCGTGTGATGTAGTAAAAAAAAATAGGAGGTTTGGGGAGTCCTTCAAACATTGCCAGGAAACGCAACTCATAGGGAAGGAGTTTATTTCGTGGCTTGGTTAGGAGGAATCAGAAGCCTCTAATTTTTATACACGATCACAGGGTCCTTAAAGGTGTAAAACGTTTTTAGGCAACTGTCATGTGAATTATACATGAAGGCAGATGTGTGGTATCTTCAGTAAGGCATTAAGTAGATTGTATATACACGCTATACACTAACGACAGATACAAGTGCAGTTATTATGTGATGTTAATTAAGTGATATGGTACAATATGAATTACGAGTTAGTCTGTATTAAAAGCCCTTTAATACTTTAGATGGAAAACACAATGAACTGGGGATATCCAAAGCAAAATAAGACTGTGGTTTTGTAATGGGAGACAGGTACACGGATAGATAAGGAAGGTATATATATGTACAGACGACTAAGCATTAAACTGATACACCAGCATACTTTTGTTATGAACTGATAATAGCCTCTTAGCATATTTATCACTTTGAGATTTGTAAAAGTTGGGATTATAGAGCTTTACTGCTAACTGTCATCTAAATGTCATCCCAATTATTCATCATACAACTAACAAGGTGTACACATTATATGATTGGCTGTCTGTACAACACTGATGCATGTGTGTGTGTGTGTGTGTGTGTGTGTGTGTGTGTGTGTGTGTGTGTTGGCAGTACGAGGCAATGACTGAGGTGTGACAATAGTAGTATGAGACAAGAGTGTGGTCAAGAGAAGCAAAGGTTTTAGTACACAGAGAAAAAAATGGTGTTTGATATTGTATAGGTTAGGTTTGGGTGGTGTACTGTGGGGTTGTTATTGTTGTTGTTGAAGTTCCTCAAGCTGTCTGACGGAGGAGCCCAGTACAGTGAGGTAGAAATAGGTAGTGTGTACTGGTAGAAGACTGAGATGTGGTAGCATGAAGGTTGAGAGTAGAAACAACAGGAATATCTTAGAGGTTTAGTATAGACATAGAAGTAGAAGACAGGTGCAAGGAAAACCAAAGAGGCTAGGGGTGCGGTACTGGAAGGCGGTGTGTGTGTATGTGTGTGTGTGTGAGGCTCGCGATACCGGGAGAGCTGGCTGTGGGAGTGGGAAGGCCTGGTGGTACCGGGAGGCAGCTTGTCTACCCGGTTTAAAAGCCCCTCTTCATTCACCAGTCTCTCTCGCAGGTGCCAGATACCAATTTCCCGTTAACATTTACCCATTTATCTACCACCACCATTTGTTCCGTATAATTACTCACAATATTATAATTATTACTGAAATGTATACTTAATCTTTGGAATATAATAGCAATGGGTTTGTCTATAGTCTTCTCATGCCTAATGCACACACATACAAACACACACACGGTCACGGATACACGCACACGCCAGTTACACACACACACATACACACACACACGGCCTTCAGTGGGTTCCCGGAGAGGTGACCAGCACTACACCTGCCAACATCCACCACCACCACCACCACCTTCATCCATCCCAAGACATTCTCTGTTTCACTTCTTCATCCATCCAATTCACTCGTACTGTACACTATTTATTTTATCTTAATCATTTACAGTTTCTCTCTCTCTCTCTCACTCTCTCTCTCTCTCTCTCTCTCTCTCTCTCTCTCTCTCTCTCTCTCTCTCTCTCTCTCTCTCGACACATTTCTGTTAGCCTAGTTCTATATGTCAATCATCCATATCAAATCAGCCATCTCTCACTAGGCTCAAACCACTGTAATATTATAGGCTACCCATCTTCATCCATATACTCATCCACATACAGCACAGTCATTCATACACATAACGAATACACACATATAACAGTCATCCATACACATAACGAATACACACATATAACAGTCATCCATACACATAACGAATACACACATAAAACACAGTCATCCATACACATAACAAATCCACACATACAAGATCAACAACAACAACAACGACACCATCTTGGCCCAATTTTTCCACCATGTCAGTCAGTCGGCCACACACCACCAGCCAGAGGACTCACCAGTTCCCTGTAAACCGGCCAGACTAAGAGGTGTATATGCTTCCCTTAACAAGCAAGCTACGTGGGTTTTTGTGCACCTTACGTCTAGTGGCAAAGGAGTATGAGGCAGCTAGGGAGAGGCAGGCTGGGTAGTTTCAGAGAGAGGGAGAGGGGCAAGGTGGCGCGTGGTGAGGTAAGAGGTAGGTAGGGGAGGGAGGGAGGTGGGTATAGGTGCGACCGGAGTGGTGTTGAGGCGATGTGTTGTGAGAGTGAAGTATATAGTGGGGAAGGAAGGAAGGAATGAAGGCTTTTGAGTGTAATACATGGTGAGGATGGGGTGAAGTGGTGTAGTGGTGAGGATGGGGTGAAGTGGTGAGGATGGGGTGAAGTGGTGTAGTGGTGAGGATGGGGTGAAGTGGTGTAGTAGTGAGGATGAGTGGGTGTGGCAAAGTGTTGGGGTTAAGTAGGAAGATATGGATATGTGGGAGAGGCAATGGGATGGGATAAGGAAAGGCAGGAAGGTATGGGAGTGAAACAAAACAAAGACCATCCATGGGAGCGAGCGAGTCAAGATGGGGCACAGAATGGTGTGGGTGATGTAGGCTGGAGAGGCAGCTAGGGTGGCGCGTGGACGGGTGGGTGGGTGCCTGGTTGGTTGTGGTGGTGGTGGTGGTGGTGGTGGTGAGGCAGGAAGGAGTGTGGTTGGCAGTGGGAGTAGTGGTAGGGAGGGAGGAGGGAGTATAGGTGGTGGTGGTAGGGGTTGTGGGGATGGTATAGAGAGCTGCTTGGTAGTGGTGGTGTAGGTCTCAGTTAATTAATAGTACAGCTGTTTAATAATAATAATAATAATAATAATAATAATAATATAGTGTGTGTGTGTGTGTGTGTGATGAACAGGACGCGTGGTGGGGGGTTTATTTATTTTTTAAGGGAATGATTGGTAAGGCGTGTAAGAAGTTTGTTTGCTATGTTGGGTTGGGTTGGGTTATTCAGTCAAGGTCGCTGGCTCCATGGGTGTTAACTAAACCCTCCTGATAACGACGGAAAACAAATTATCGTACGACCAGAGGACAACCCGCATGCACCACCTATCCTACCTACCTACCCCTCCATCCTACCCTCTCTATTCCTATCCTTCCACTCTTGCCTCCATGCATCTCTCTCTCTCTCTCTCTCTCTCTCTCTCTCTCTCTCTCTCTCTCTCTCAGTAGTATTTTTCTTTCTTTGTCTTATTGTCCTATTCTTTCATCACCATCTCTGTTCCTGTCCGGTTCTTTCATCACCCTCTCTCTCTCTCTCTCTCTCTCTCTCTCTCTCTCTCTCTCTCTCTCTCTCTCTCTCTCTCTCTCTGTGTGTGTGTGTGTGTGTGTGTGTGTTGCCTGCTGAGATCATGCGATAGGTAATATTTTGAGAACCCAATGATTAAACAATCATGTGGTAATGGCTACTCTGATGATACACACAGGCGCAGTCGTCGATGTATTAGTGAAGATAGTAGTGGTAGTGGTGGTGGATGTATTAGTGAAGATAGTAGTGGTAGTGGTGGTGGATGTATTAGTGAAGATAGTAGTGGTAGTGGTGGTGGATGTATTAGTGGAGATAGTAGTAGTGGTGGTGGATGTATTAGTGGAGATAGTGGTGGTGGTGGTGGTGGTGGATGACGGGGAATGATGGGGAGTGGCAGTGTTTGTGTTGGTGAGTTTTGGTGTGAGTTGTTGTTGTGGTTGTGTAAGTTTATTGTGTGTTGATACTGGTACATGTGATGGGGATGATGATGATGATATTAGTTGATGTGATGTATGTACAGATGCATGGAGGTAGACAGATGGTAGTAGTGTTGTTGTTGTTGTTGTTGTTGTTAGTGAGTATATAGTAGGTGTTGTTGAGTGAAGGAAAGGTCAGAATTGTTGGTGCTAGCGAGACGTGGTAATAGCATTGTCTATGGCAGTAGTATTAGTATAGTAGTGAGTAGTGAAGGTGGTAGTAGTGAGTATTGAAGGTCATAGGAGTGAGCAGTGAAGGAGGCAGTGATAGTGATGATGGTAGTGCTATTGTACTAGTAGTAGTAGTGGTGATGGTGATGGTGGTGGTAGTGGTGAAGGTGGTGGTAGTGGTGGAGGGAGGACGGGACAGGCAGGCACGAGTAAAGGTCCCTGACGAATTGAGGGGCGAACACACACACACACACACAGACACACACACACACAGTCATGGGGTATAGTGTTGCTCTGCTCTTGCATATACCCCTTGTAAACCCTAGACACTTATACCTTTCTTACCACCTTTTCTTTAATCCTCGACCCTGACTTTCATCTTTCTTGTTCATCCTACTTTTTTATGAAACTCATCTGCGCAATATTTTCTTTTCCACTACACTTGCTTCCTCTTTCTCATTATTATATCTTGAGCAGAAGCAAGGAGATAGAGGGATTGTGTACAGCCATGCCAAATAGCCCTGCAACGCTTAGGAATGAAAGTTTAAAGAATCATACGAGACTATATAGCTGTTGGTCTCTGTAACACTGCTTTGTAAGATTCACAAATATGGCCAAGATATATTCACTTGGTAGAGGTCTTTATAAATGATTGTTATTATAACTTTCAGCAGCAAAATTTTACAATGCATACAAAAGTCCACACTTGTTTCTCACTAATTGAGATCGTGATTAACATCTTATAAACTTGATTATTTATCGATATTCCGAAAACTGGTTACTGAGACTAACACCTTATAACTGACAAGAATTATAATTAGCACTACTGCTTTACATGATGCACGAAAAAAAAAAAATACCTGTAAGCTTGGAGACGTCATTCCACATGGTTTAGTAAGATATATTTAAAAAAAAGCAAAAGGTGTGTGGCGAAAGATTACTCTAATGGGTCTTATCCAGTCGAGGCTAAATTGGGGTTCGATCCCCTTTATATAATACGTTGTAATCTATCCTACTGTATTCAGAATCACTTAAGGGGATGGTATACTTTTGTTACATTGGAGTGCCTTGATTCCTCCAAAGTATTCCAGAAAACAGAACCAGAGGAACAAAAATAATGGTGGCCTGTTGTTTGGGATAGTTTGGAGGAATAATTTGCTCCGGATTTACCAACACTGTATCCTTCCCTTAATGTATATACCAACAACTTGAGACCACCCATGCACCCATCCAGACCCGTGTATGCATCCATGGAGCTGTTAGGACGTGCGTACGATGACACACTTCTTGAATATGAACCTTAATGTTACTTTCACCCGGGGGTTGCCTTCTTCCTGATTACAGCCCCACACATGCCCGTTTTCCTCCCCTCCCTCTTCCCCCCCCCACCCCCCACCCCCTACCTCACCTTCCTGCTGGCTTCTATCCCTTTTACCCTTGCCTGATATTCATCCTACTCTTTTCTACCTCATTTCCTTTTCTTCCTTCCATCCTTTCTCAATTCTGATGACCCACATTATATTTTCTTTCCGCTACCGCCCTCTTATTGGCTCATAAACATTTCTTTCTATTCTTGTCCATCCATGGTTTATATATTATTTTTACTTTCCTGGGGTTTTTTCTGGCTCTTGTTCCCTTCTTTTGTTTTTTTCTATTATTTCTCTCGTCCTTTTTCTTTTATTGCTCTTCTTCCTTTTCCGTGTGTCGTTATCCTTATCTGTCTTTACTTCTTTCTACTGTAACCCATTAGTCATTCTCTCTCATTAATTATTATTCTGCTTTACAAACCATATTCTCTCCCCTTGACTCCTTTCTGACTCATATACTTTTCTATATCCTTGGCTTTTATTCTAGATCATATCTCTTTCAACCCTTTACTTTTTTTTTCTCACATCCTACATTTTCCTACTATTCTCTGGCATGATCATGTGCTGTACCTTTCTCTCTCCCCTACTCCTTTCATCCTAACACCGCCCTCCTCTCATTTGCATATACTTCCAGAGCTGAGTTGAGTCAGGACTATACCATACCATACCATCTTGCCCATTTTCCCTAGATCTCTTGAGGGAGTTGTATAGAGTTGTAGACTATACTTACTCATTCATCCAAACTGTTACTGGAAACGCACCACTTTATATACTGAGGCACTGCAGTCTGTTTCCTGTCGTGTTGTGGAGGAATCTTTAGCCTCCATTTAACAACGCCAACGAAATTTTAGGCTCCATATTAGACCCTTATTAAGACCACCCCCTTCCCTCCACCCCCTCCTACCAATTCCAGTCCCCCCCTCCCCCTGTACCTCTCCTCTGGTACCCTTTTCCTGCATCTATATATACCTTGTTATACCTTCCTTTGTTTCAACCCTCAGTCTGACCTTAATTCCTTTCCTTGTCCTCTGATGTGTACTCCTTTCTTGTATCTACTTCCGTCCTCACCTGTCTCTTATCCTCTGTCTTGCAAGTTTTTTCTCTGTCCCTACTTTCCTTTCTGTCCTTACTTGTACCCTTCTGTCTTTATCTGTCCCTATATTCTCTGTCATGCACTAATTCCCTGTCCTTGTTTATCTCTTTATCACTAGCTCCTTCTACCCTTCTGTCTTCATCATTGTCTTTCCATGCACTGCTTTGCCTCTCCTCTAAAACTCTCCCTTAATATTTGCACATTTTTACCCCTGCAAGTCCAAACCTTCCTGCCTTCCTTTGCCCATCCCCTTCCCTTCCTTTGCCCATCCCGTTCCCTTCCTTTGCCCATCCCCTTCCCTTCCTTTGCCCATCCCCTTCCCTTCCTTTACCCATCCCCTGCCCTTCTCTAATCCAGTACAGTCACGGTCAATATTCCATAACACTCCTCCTCACATTTTCAAACCGGTGCCATAAATCTCCGACCTCTCTAAACCCTGAATTTAACCCGTATCAAATCATTCGTGTTCGATACAGTTTCAAAGAAGTGGGTAAGAATTATTGACCACGACTCTACACGCGATACGAGAATTCAAGAAAACTCCCTATTATTGCGGATCATATTGTGTTTTATGTCCTGATACTGATACTCCTCACCTTATACTCCAAACTCCTCACCTTATACTCCAAACTCACCTGACAACTTACACAGACATTAACTCATCACAACTTATCTATTTCTTAAACGAAGAAAGGAGAAGAAATCCTATTCGAAGTTTCATTTCAGTTATTCGGATCATTGATTCGAAAGTAGGATAAACAAATCGGTATAATCTTTATTAAAAGCTTCAGATAATTTTGATACCAAGAGCAAATAATGAATAATACATCTCCCCAAATATTCTCAGAATGGTGAGGTACTAATAATCTTTCGCTTTCCAAACACAAGAAATAAAAAAATAATATTTACGAAATATAATAAAAAAATATTGATTCGGAAGTTCACACATCCACTCTGACAAATTAATTTAAAACTTGAATGGATTGATGAAGGAGGAAAGAAGAATACTGTGCTAAACCAGAAAGACTTTATACCACAAGAGAAAATGGCACAGCAAGAACGAAGGAAGAAAAAGGAAAAGGGGGGACAGTGGAAGAGAGGAAAGGGATCCACTCGAATCCAAAGTGGCATCAAAATCCTAAAAGTATTGCCCACATCCTGGCAGGCACTTCTTCCTATCTTTCACTTCCCAATACACTCCCCCACCAAAAGGCTAATAAATTACTTTTCGAACACTCAAAATTAATTTATCGAAGCTCTTTACAAACTTTCAAGCCTCCCTAACCACCACATGTATATCTAAATACAGACATTTTACGAGCCTTTCTTTGGCCATCACATTTCGAAACATGTTATGAGATCTTAGTGTACCAAAGATCAGTTATACCAGAACATTTCACCGACTCAGCCAACACTCATACAAGGTATAAATAAAGAGAGTACTGTATCGTAGTATCAAAGACAAATCTCGACCAACTGAATCCAACACGACCGACTGAAATATACACAAACCAACCAAGATATACCCAAACCAACCAAGGTATATTTAACCAACCAACCAACTAACCAAGAGAGAAAACGAACGAACATAAACCAACCGAGATATACCCAAACCAATCCATATACTCGTACACACAAACCAACCAAGATAAAAAGAACGAACGAACAAACGAACCCAACAACAAACCATCCAACCAGGACCAACCAACCAACATTTTTACACACATTACGACATTATAATCTTCTCGGTCCCCCTCCCCTCCCTTCCCTCCCCCCATTTTTTGCGAGGTTGAGACTGTGTGACCTCTCGACCCGACCAAAGATGTTGCACGATAATTTCCCTCAATGTATCAGAACCCGTGGCGCATTACCGGGGTCGTTCTTCAGCTGGGGTCGGGTTGGGTGGGGTTGGGGATGAGGTAGAGAGGGTTGAGATGGGATGGAGTAGAGAGAGGAGGGATGGGATGGGGTGGGAATGGGGTAGAGAGGGGTGGGATGGAGTAGAGAGGGTTGAGATGGGATTGAGTGGGTCGGGGTGGTGTTGGGGTATAGAGAGGAGGGATGGGATTGAGTGGGGTGGGGTCGGATGTGGTATAGGTCCTTTTGCCTCCCTTCCTTCCTCCTTCTCGTCTCTCTCTCTCTCTCTCTCTCCTTACCAACCACTGCATCTCTCCCTCCCACCCTCTACTCTTCACTCCCTCCTCCCTCCCTCCCCTCCCTCCTCCTCTAGCTAACCCTGGTGACTTATGGAGGTATTGTGGCCTGGAGGAGAGAGAGAGAGAGAGAGAGAGAGAGATAGAGGGAGGGAATGGAGGAGAGAGAGAGATGGAGGGAGGGAGGTAATGGAGGAGGAGAGAGAGATGGAGGGAGGGAATGGAGGAGAGAGATGGAGGGAGGGAGGGAATGGAGGAGATGAGGAGGGGATAGAGGAAGGAAAAAGATAGAAGGAGGATGGAATGGAAAAGAGAGGAGGGATTATGAAGGGAGGAAAGCTAGAGAGAGGGGGACAAGGTGGAGAGAAGGTGGTTGGAGGAGAGAAAAGGGATGGTTGGAAGAAAGAAGCGAGGATAGATGGATGAGAGGGAATATAGAAGAAAGAGTGGGGATGGTGGGATAAAATGAAGGGGAGAAGCAGGAGGTGGGATAGATAGGATGGAGTGAAGGTAAAGGGTGGTGATTGCTAAGAATGCTGTCAGATGTGTGTGTGTGTGTGTGTGTGTGTGTGATATTCTGGTACTGTTAATAAATTGGGTGAAGGGGGAGGGGCGTAACTTACTTCTCTCTCTCTCTCTCTCTCTCTCTCTCTCTCATACACACACATGCGCGCGAGCATATTCTTAACCATCCCATACTCACACAATTACACATGCATTTCCATAAGCATTACACACACACACACACACACACACACACACACACACACACACACACATACACATAAGTAATATCACCACCCACCCTTTAAAAATTATCCCCGGCAGCAAATCATTGACCCACTCTATATAAACCATCACTTCTCTAACCCCTTATTTATACCTGCAACACAATCATCACCATCATGTATCTAGTTCCTCTTCCTTTACCCTTGTATCACTATCACAAGCCAACATAAAAATAAACTCCAGCTTCACTTTTTTGTTACCTATATTCATTCTACATCAACACTCTAACTAACTCAACCAATATGACCTTTATCACTAACCAACATAGCACCTCTTCCCTTACCTATATACATGCAACACCAACCCATCCAACATGACCACATCTATACCATCACTAACCAACATAATTCTAGCATATCTTCCTTTACCCACATACTGTATAAAACAAAACTAACTCAACCAACTTGACTCCATCTATACCATCACTAATCAACATAATTCTAGCATCTCTTCCCTTACCCACATAATAGAACATTAACCCAACCAACATGACCCCATCACTAAGCAACATAACTCTCCTTACCCACATATCAACAACATCAACCCAACCAACATAACAAAATACTACATACAGTTTTTGCAAGAAAGTTCCTCTCGCTTACTGCAACAACAACAACAACAACAACAAACAACAACAACAACAACAACAAACAACAACAACAACACTATCCCGGCGTCTTTTCATGTTGCAGTGGGGCGACAGGTTGGCCTTGCATACCTAATTAGTGGAGAAGTGCTCAATTACTCACAAATTAATCGCTGATCTCGGTCGGTATATACCTGTGGGTGAACGAAAACCTTTGGAGGGAGGAAGGGAGGGAAGGGAGGGAGGGAAGGAGGGAGGAAGGAGGGAGGGAGGGAGGAAGGAAGGGAGGGAGGGAAGGGAGGGAAGGAGGAGGGGCGATAGTGATTGAGAATTTATCGTTCTACGGGCCCTCGTGTGTGTGTAATTTGTATGGGGTGAGAGGCGGCCTGATTGAGAGAGAGAAAGAGAGAGAGAGAGATGGTTGTGTGTTTATGTGTGTGAATATGAGAGGTGGTAGAGTGTTCAAATGTGTGTGTGTGTGTGTGTGTATGTGAGGTGGTAGAGGTGTTCAGATGTGTGTGTATGACAGGTGGTAATGTATGTGTATATGTGTGTGTGTGTGTGTGTGTGTGTGTGTGTGTGTGTGTGTGTGTGTGTGTGTGTGTGTGTGTGTTAAACAAATAGACAGTTGTGTTTGATGTGTGTGGTGTACTGCAGGTGTTGTGGCTGGACGTGTGATATCAGTGTGTGTGTGTGTGAGTGTGTGTGTGTGTGTGTTCGCACCTGCGTTGCCTGGGATCTATGTAGTACGTTTTTGTGGCGTTCGTATAGGCTACGACTACGTCTTCGGTCATGTTCGTGTGTGTGTGTGTGTGTGTCATCGGTTACCGAATAGAGTGTACAATATTTTGATCTGCGCATGTGCATTGTATGTGTTTATATGTGTGTCGTCCATGAGTGGGTGTGTATGTGTGCGTATACATGAGTAAGTGAGTCCATGTGCGTATTTTATAGTTGTAGATGGATGAGTGTGTATGTGTGAATTTACGAGTGTGTGTGTGTGTACGGGCAAGTGTGTATACTGTACCTTTTCCATCTGTTTGCGTTTGTCCGTGTATGTATGCCTTCCTTTTCCTTTGTCCATGTGTGTGTGTGTGTGTGTGTGTGTGTGTGTGTGGTGTGTGTGTGTGTGTGTGTGTGTACATACGCGTGCGAGTGTTTGTGGCGTGTGACCGTTTGTACGTGAGTGTTCACAAGTTTTCATCGTTCTCACATCGACATATAATTGTTTTCATCACTACCAGTAAAGGATAATATTATATGGTCAACTTATGGTAATTAGAAACAAACTGTACAATTTTCGTGTGATTTATATTATTTAATTTTATTTGTATATTTTTCTATATTTTTGGATATAATATCATGGTCAACTGATGGTAATAATAAACAAACTGTACAATTTTCGTGATGATTTATATTATTTAATTTATTTGTATATTTTTCTATTATTTTTGGAACCTGATGGTAATTATAAACAAACAGTTAAATTTCGTGGTGATTTATAATATTTCATTTTATTTGTACATTTTTCTTTTCTTTTTTTAATAGATAATGCAACACAAAAAAAAAATGTAAAAATGTAAGGTAGTACAATTAAGAGAGAGAGAGAGAGAGAGAGAGAGAGAGAGAGAGAGAGAGAGAGAGAGAGAGAGAGAGAGAGAGAGAGAGAGAGAGAGAGAGAGAGAGAGAGAGAGAGAGAGAGAGAGAGAGAGAGAGAGAGAGAGAGAGAGAGAGAGAGAGAGAGAGAGAGAGAGAGAGAGAGAGAGAAAAAATTCCTTCTGGCAATATTTAACTCATCATTGCTTAGATAATTCGAATTTGAACGACATCAATAATTCGAATGTTAAATAGATAAAGTAACAACACATGCTGGTGAGAACTACAACTTAATTAAACATTTTCTGCCAAAGAGTGATTAACGCAATACGATCATCATCATCATCATCATCATTAGAAAACATCAGAAAAATGTCTTTCCTTTAATGTCACTTTCTTTATAGAGTCTGTATGTCTAGTGTTTATCTTCACTCGTATATATACGTTTTGTACTTTGTATGTATTTGAGCTTCCTTGTATTAGTTCCACGTAACATACAACAACATTATGTAATACAACTCTGTTATATAATACTCTGCTAGAAATGAAAAAGTGAACGTTGACAAATGAGACACACATCTTTACCAAGTCGGATACTATAAAAAAAATTTATTATATGATCTCGTCAAAATGATGAGGCGTCATGTCTCAATCATTCAATAACAAAAGGCAAACGTAGAACTGCGGGAGACTGTATACGTGTACTCGTTACTGAGTGTGAAGGTACGAGTGTCTGTGTGTGTGGCTATGTGGATATAGGAATACATATTTGTAATGTGTGTGTGTGTGTGATGGTATGTGAGGGAAAGTTGCGTGTGTTAGAACATTGTGTGCAAGTAATGTGTTCGAGTTTGTATATGTGCACCTGTATATGAGTGTGTGTGTGTGTGTGTGTGTCTGAGTATGTGTTTATCTATGTGTGTGCGTGTGCGTATGTATATGTGTATTATGTTTGCATACCTATGTGTGTGTATGTTTGTATAAGAGAGGGAGGGAAGGTCGAGGAGAGAGAAAGAGGGGGAGGGAAGGTCGAGGAGAGAGATAGGGAGAGAGGAAGGTAATGGAGAGAAAGAGGAAGGGAGGGAAGGTCTAGGAGAGAGAAAGAGAGAGTGGGAGGGAGGGAAGGTCGAGTGAGAGAGAGAGAGAGAGAGAGAGAGAGAGAGAGAGAGAGAGAGAGAGTAAGGAACAAGGAGGATTGTTTTCTTAATGCTCGGTGCTGGTGGGTTATGGTTTAATTACACCTCCGCCGGGGTGATGGGGAGGGGGTGATGGATAAAGGGATGAGGCGAAGGTAAAAAGGGAGGATTGAAGGTAAAAAGGAGTGATGGATGGGGGTGATGGAAGGGGTAGAGTAAGGGGAGTGCTTGGGTGATGGGATGACATAAAGGAAAGATGTGAGAGTAAAAGAGATCGTCTCACCCATATATATGTGTGTGTGTGTGTGTGTGTGTGGGTGTGTAGAGATGAAGGGAGGCAAGGTAAGGGAAGAGATGGAGCAAGAAAGGGAGGTAAGGGATGAAATGATGAAGGGAGACAAGGAAAGGTGAGGTAGAGATGAAGGGAGGTAAGGGAAGAGAGAGAGAGAGAGAGAGAGAGAGAGAGAGAGAGAGAGAGAGAGAGAGATGTTTACCAGAACAAGCTAACACCAAAGTCGGGTTCAGGATGTTTGTGTCCCGCCTCGCACCCCTCTCTCTCTCTCTCTCTCTCTCTCCCTCTCTCTCTCTCTTATGTTCATGTTTCCACTCTCTCTCATTCTCTCTCTCATCTCTCTCTCTCTCTCTCTACAGCCTTGCTCAAATTTCACTCTCTTGCACACTCATACTCCCTTGTTTACTCACTCACTCATTCGTTACACACACTTGCTCACTTTCTTGCACACACTTTTACATGTAGAACTCTCTCACTCTATTATTATTTATTTATATATTTATTTATTTTGTATTTTATTTTCGCACACTCACGTCCCTGCTCACTCATTTACACACTCACACTCTCACCTTCTTGTCACTTTCACTCCCTTGCACACTTACACTCGCGACCATTGTATTCACTCTTACACACTCACTTACACACTCACTTTTTAATATTCAATCTCATACTCTCACACACTCACTACATGTCTTACTAAATTATCTTTCAATTCACAAACACTCACTTTTTTACTTACTCATTAGGGTTTGCTTATTCTCGCCCTTTCATTCATTTTCGTATTCATTCCTATTCATACTATGCAAAATAATACTCTCCCTTCCCACTCGCCATTCTTCACCTCTCATTCACTCCCATTAATCTCATTCACACATTCATCTTTATTTAACACCCTCATTTTCATTCATCCCCCCCCCCACATTCATTCATTTATTTTCAGAATTTTCACTCCCATTCATTCTCACACATTCATCTCTACATTCATATATATTCATTTCCATACACTCTCCATTCTATTTTCCTGACTCTCCTTTTCACAATAATGCACCATTGCTGTAAAGTTCCATTCACTCTCTACCTTTCTGTATCCTTTAATTAACACTCATTATTTCATTTTAATTTTCACTCTTAATTTGCTTTCACTCACTCAAACCTCATGTATTATACTCGTAGATCTCACTAAAATATTTTTATTCTCCTCACTCTCAATTTTATGTATTCCAATTCTCACTCACTCATTCGCACCCTTGTATATTTCAAAAACTATCTACTTACTCAATATCACTCTCTTTCACACCTTCCACCTCACTCATAATTCTTACTCATTGTTACTTACTCTCACACTTACCCTCACTGTACTCAACCTCTCACTCAGCCATCCCTATATTCTACAGTACGTGCTCTAGCTTCTAAATCTCACTCACTGTCACTCTTACTCTCACTCCTTCTCTCTACGCTCCGCCACCTTGCAAATATCACCCTCCCTTGTTAATTTTCACACGTAATTAACTGTTTCACTGCAGCGTCTCTCTCCTTCCCTCACTCACTCACTCACTCTCACATTCCACCCACGGCAGAGTTGGTTTTTCTCTCACTTTTCTCTCACTTTTCTTTCACTTTTCTCTCACTTTTCTCTCACTTTTCTTTCACTTTTCTCTCACTTCTCCATGTTGTGCTATACTCTTCTTGTTCTATTCGTCATTCTATACCCTTCTGGCTGTATATTTGTATGTATGTATAATTATATGCCTCTCTGTTCGCCAGTGTAATATTCGTATCAGTCAGTGTTATAGTTTATTGTGTGTATAGCTATTCGTATCTTTGTATCTCATTAAAAAATATATAAATTATGTATACTTCAACGGAATGAATTATGTCTGTTTTTGACTGCCTGTTACTGTACGTATCAATCTTCTTTTTTTTTAAGCCACACAGAAATCACCTCAGCGGATAAAGCAAGTAGAGGTCAGAATCATTATCATCATTAGCAACATCACTTTCACCATCAACATCATCTGGCATTGATATTTTACTGCAAGCATTTTTAGACATTTTCCATTTTTCAACCCGTCTCGGAAACTGATGTATACCGTATCTTTAGTATCTCAAGTAGATTTGGTACGACTGAAAAGTATGATAAACAACTTCTTTCTACGACTGTACATAAACCTTTATATACAGTAGATTCTTTCTGCTTGAACGAGTAAACAAAGTAACATTTCATCGGCGAATTGGAGGCTACTCATTCCTCAATTTGTCTCTTTTAGGAAAACTGTTTCCTTTTTCTGATGGTAGTAAACAGTATCCTTCATATCGCAAAAAAAATTAGCCTCTTATAAATTAACCTTCAGAGAACAGGTGTAAAATTTGTTATTAAGTTGAAGATGTTAGTTCAATATCATTACTAGGGAGAACTAACTATACCCAATGTACCTTGGCGTGGAGAAGTTATATTGCTCTGTATGTTGCTTATAAAATAATTAAAATATTTGACTGCAATACAGGAAATTAATAAACTTTCTGGAAGATAAGGTAGTGGTGTTAGATATGTTAAGAAGTGTGGAACACCATAAATCCTGTATAAATAAAAGCAGACATAACTTTTGTTGGACTTTGAGCAAGACCTCTCATTTTCCAATTATTCGATAGATGTTATTCACTTCCATCTAGGAGAGAAATGGTCAAGATAGTGTAACCAACATATATGGTCCCCTCGAATGGTTGTTAAGAATAGTCACTAATAACTTTAAAGAGGACTGAACATAATAATAAATAGTGTTGGCAGCTGGTGTGTTACATGGACTAAACTGCAGGGGAATTCTTCTCCTTAAAGGAACATTAAAAATATAATACTCTCCTTTATCATTATTATTCATCGTAATTTATTATTAATAAGACAGGGAGGGGGGGGAGGGAGAGGGGCAGCTAGAAGAACAAGGGATCGTATAGACGAGAAAAGATGATGTAAAATAAAAGTGTAGATGCATGGATGAATGGATGGATAGATAGATAGATAGATTGGTACACACACACACACACACACACACACACACACACACACACACACACACAGAGAGAGAGAGAGAAGAGGGGGCTGGGCAACACTGGTGGCTGGCGGGGGCGTGAGTAATGGCAGTCACTTATCTTGCAAACTCTTGAATTGTGTTGCTCCCTATGAGTAATCGCACCCATCTATCCACCCCGCCTCGCCGCCCACCCCGCCTAAACGCTTCCCACGCCTAAATTGTACCCCCCCCTCCCTCCCTCCCCCCTCCCTCCCGAAGATAAGAGTTTTCGTTTACGCTGTCCTCGAAATCCTGCATCTAAAATTAGCAGATAAAAATCGTATTGTATATATATATATATTGTTTCCCTGTCCCTGAAGTGCCTATAGCTCACCTGTATATACTCCAAAATTGCACAGGACTTGTTTGTATTCTCGCTATACTCGCAATCCCTACCTCAAAATTACAACCAAATAAATCACCATTCTCAAAATTTCTCTGTTCAAAATTGGATAAAAAAAAAGTTCTAGAAATAAATGTCAATTATAACATATTACAAGAGAGGGGAAATGGCCCATATGCACGTCAAACATATTATATCTGAACAAAAGCAACATTCTCTTTCTAAAAATAATTAGAAAAATAGGAAAAAACTTTATTTTCTGTAAACATGAGTGGTGTGCAATATGTAACCATAGTGTTTTATATTCTTTTTCATTCACCCGTCCATTCAACTAGTCTAATCATTCATCTATCCATCCGTCTATATTAAGCTATGCCTTTACCTATGTATATATTTATATAATATCTATCTGTCTAGTAATTAATCAATACCTTTATCAGTCTACCCATCTACCTCCTTTTCCTCTTCTGTCCCTCTTCTTCCCCATGACCACATCCGTCCCTCACTCACCCCCTGTGATCACCTGTCTGTCTCTGCCTGTCTGTCCTCATTCACTCTACTCTCTCACACACTTTATTTGGTGTTAGTTTTTTTTATTTTGTCATTTCCTAAAACACTCTTCCTCTTCAGTCCCTACGATATCCTTCCATCCCTCATCATCACCGACTCATCACGTATACAGGCACTATACCTTCCTTTCCCCAACTACTATATTCACTGTCCATCCTATACCCTGGCAAACCTCTCCTTCTCTGTTTCCACAATTACTTCTCTCCTTCCCTACCTCCATCCCTACCCTTACCTCCACTTCCCATCCCTCCTTCTCTCCCTGCCTACCCCTATATGTATACCTCCACTTCCCATCCCTCATTCTCTCCCTACCTACCCCTACCTCCACTTCCCATCCCTCCCTACCTTCCTACCTATCTCCTCTTTCCTCCACAACAACATCACTCTACCAACTCCTTTAGCCTAGCAACTCTCCTTCTTCTATCCCCTTTCTCTCCTTTCCTTTCCTCCCTTCCGTCCATCCTCACTCCCTCCCTCCTTCCTTCCTTCCTTCCTTCCTTCCCAACAACATTACTGCGTCGTCTTTCTCTCTAGTCACTGTCTCTCTGCCATGGACCCCCAGGCTATCCTCCCCACCAACCATCCTCCCCTATACGTCCTCCCAACAGCGTCACTCTGCCTCTTTCTACACTGACCATTGTCCCTCCTCCCCTTATCCCCTGTCTCTTCATCCCTTATCTATATCTTTTTCCCCTTTTTCCCCCAATAGCCACAGTCCCCTTTTTCATTCCCTAGTCCATTATTGTCCTTATGATCATCACCGACAAAGCTTCTATAGCCATTCACTGTCTCTCTTTCATTCCCATGCAGACTCCCCAATCTCTCTAGCTTCCTCACCCCCTATCCAATTCACCCATCATCTCCGTCCCCTATATATACTTCCCAACCCAATGTTGTGCCTTCCACCACCCGAGTCACTGTCCCCTCCTATCATTCCATCCTTTTCCCTACAACCCAGTTAGCTCTACCTACTCTTCCATTAGTTGTTGCACTGTGTTTCTCTTGTTAGGATCCCTCTCTCTCCCTCTCTGTTGTATCCCCCTCTCTCTCTCTCTCTCTCTCTCTCTTCTCTCTCTCTCTCTCTCTCTCTCTCTCTCTCTCTCTCTCTCCACATCCCTCCATGACTCTTCCTCCCACCACCCACCTAGCCTATGTATGCCTCGTGTGCCTGCCTATCCTACACATCCCTCCCTCCCCTCCTTACTTACTGAGGCCGCACCTACCCTGACGTCGCGGGGTTGGCTGGCTGGCTGGCTGGGGTATGCTAAGCCACGCATGATTCAATTAACGTAATGAATGTTTAGTGTGGCTTGATAAACTGCACCGCGCGGACCACCATCTAGGCGCTGTCTCCGTGGTCTCGGTGCTGTGGTCATGGAAAGGTGAGATAGTGATGATGGTGATGATAGTGATGGAGAGGTGACAGTAATGGTGGAGGGGGAAAATAATGGCTGTAAAAGTAGGAGAGATGGCGATGCTGGTATTGGTGTAGTTAGTAATGGTGAGTAAAGATAAAAAGGGAAAATGTGGTAGTAGTAGTAGTTGTTGTAGATAGTGATGTCGGGATAGTGACAATAATAAAGTGAAGGTGATGGCGCCAGGTGTTGGTAGTTGGTGACGTGTTGTTGTTAATGGTGATGATGATGATGCTAGGACAAGATGCAACACAACGTCATGGTAGTAATTGCTATAGTAGTAGTTATAGTAGTATATTATAGCTGATGTGTGTTGGTGTGATGGTGAAGTATTGTGAAGGTGATGGTGGTGGGGACAGAATTTACCAGCTTGGATTGTGATGAATGATTTTTTAGTTGTGGTTGTTGTTGTGGTGGTGGTGGTGGAAACGGGTCATGCAAGTTGTAATGGTAGTAGTAGTAGTGGTAGTAGTAGTAGTAGTAGTACTAGTAGTAGTGTGTGTTGTACGGGAGATGGTGGTAGAAGATAGTGGTGGTGGTGGTGGTGGTGGTGGTAATGTTAGTGATAGAATACTGTTGCAGTTATTAATGTTTACTGGAGGGATAGTGGTAGATCGAAAAGTTATTGCAAGTGTTATAAATAGTGGTAGAGTGGTAGATAGATAGTGGTTATAGTGGTAGATTTCTGATTATTATGCATGAATGTTGTAGGGATAGTGGTAGAGTGGTAGATAGATAGTGGTTATAGTGGTAGATTTCAGACTGTTATGTATGAATGTTGTAGGGATAGTGGTAGAGTGGTAGATAGATAGTGGTTATAGTGGTAGATTTCAGACTGTTTTGCATAAATGTTGTAGGGATAGTGGTAGAGTGGTAGATAGATAGTGGTTATAGTGGTAGATTTCGGATTGTTGATGGTAGGAGACTTCGTGTACAAGGAGAAGGTTCGTGGTAGAAGGACGAGGTAGTTTGTTTGCTGGGTGAGTATTTTTTGGGTAGGACAGGTGTGATGGATAGTACAACAGCGGGAGGTGATGGAGGTGTGTGATGGTGGTGGTGGTGGTGAAGATGTAGTGTAATAGTGGTGGTGGTGGTGAAGATAGTGCAGATGTAGTGTAACAGTGGTGGTGGTGATGGTGGTGAATGTTGAGGTTTATAGTGGTGGTGATGATGGTGGTGGTGGTGGTGGTGCGTGGCTGAACATTTTGGAGACGTGTATAGTGATGGTGTATAAAGATGGTGAAGGTATAAGACGATGGTGTTGATGTGTGATAGGGAGATAGTAAAGATAACAACATCGATGGTGATGTTGTTGGTGATTTTATATAATTATTGTGGTGGCAATAATAGGTAAGACAGTAATAGACGTGATGATAACGATGATGATGATAATGATAATGATAATATTATACTCGTGATGATTGTGAATTACATAATGAGATTTGTTTTGCTTTTATATTAGGCTGGTGACAAAAACATCTGCTTCCACTTACACATATACATATAGTTCTTGGCCAATGGAGGTAAACCTTAATATGCGTCTGAATGGCATCGTGGTTGTACTGCAAATTAATTAGCTGTGTTTGGGAGATTAATTACTGACTCAGGTGGATGTGCCATGAATGTTGATGGGGTAAGATGAGTTGGCGTGGTGGCCGAGGGAAGGGTTCTACTCCCTCACACTCACTCCCCTTCCTCCTATTCCCTTCCCTCACACTCACACTCCTACACGTTACCTTACTACCTCCTCCCTCACACTCCCTCCTTCACGCCTTCCCCTTGTCCTATTGCGCCCCTCCCCCTCCCTATCTACCCCCCCTCCCCCACACACACACACACTGACTGTTTCCTTGACCCCTCTGACTCACTCCCCCCCACGCCCCACCCCCACACACCGGAATCACCCCCCACCCCGTCCCTCTCCCCATTCCAAACTCACTCTCCCTGCATGGACTCACTTGGAAATGTTTATGTGTTGAGGCGAATTAATGTTTCTCAGAATCTCCACCAAACTTGTAATTACTGTCCACTGTGTTTTTTTTTTTTTTTTTTTGTCCTACTAATTTATCTGATTTTCCCACACTTTTTTCAATGTTTTGGTGTTACACATATAATTATTATAGTATCCTTCAGAGTTTACACATGTTGTTGTCCTTTAATTCCTTCCACATGTTTCTTGTATTTACGTTCATTCCTCTGTATCTCTTATCATATTGAGAAAAACACACACACACACACACACACACACACAACTTAGGCAATCCTTTCCACAGACATTTCCTACAACCCTCCACCCACACACACGTTCATACACCCATACACATTCCCCTCCCCCCTCTCCTCCCCAACACACAGACCCATGCACCTCTCCTCATCTACCAGCTCACACACCCACACACCTATCTCCCCTAACACACACACACCTACCCCTCCCCCCTACTCCAACGCATAGACACACACACATCCCTATCTATAGAATATTTTGGTGTTTGGAAATTAATGTATGAATATTCTAGTTGTTACAAACCATTGATGTCATAATGATGTATACGAATTCCTGAGCCCGACTGTACATGCCTCCTCCCCACCCCCCTCTTCCCCTCCCCACCCCCCTCTTCCCCTCCCCACCCCCCTCTTCCCCTCCCCACCCCCTTCTTCCCCTCCACACACTCCTCCGCCTTTTTGGTTCCTCCCACGCACACACTCCCACATTACTCCACACCTGGGCTGAGTATAATTGGCAGGTGGGTGTGGAGTGGGTAGGCCTGAGACCCACGACTCTTGTCCTCTCCTCTGTTATTATGTTATCTGTCTGCGCCTCCTCACCCACACACACACCTCATTTCCATCTCCATCACTGACTCTACATTTCTACACACACACACACCCCATCATCTCTGAATCTACATTTCTACACACACACACACCCCATCTCCATCTCTGAATCTCTACATACCTTCCACCTATACCTACCTTCCTACCCACACACCCCATCTCCATCTCTGACTCTCTATACTCCACCTACCTACCTACCTACCTACCCACGCACTGCTTCCTTCCTCCTTTATATACTCTTATCTCCATGCCTCGTTCGCCGCCTCTAGACTTACTTTTCCCCCCATGGACACTCCCGTCTTCTTTCACCTATATTCACGTACTGCTAACTCCACCCTGTATATACCTCTATTTCCATACCTATAGTTACTCACTCCACATCCACACACATTCGCTAGCTGCCCGCTCCTCCACCTCAATACCTCCACATACACACACCGTGCCTCCACACACATTCGCTTCCACTTCCATCTTCATACCCATTCCTTCTTCCCTCCTCCACCTACAACCACTATACCTACACTTACCCACTTACCTGACCCCTTCCCCCTACACTTCCACTTCCACTTCCACACCCTACGGCCTCCACTATCCCTATCAACTCCACATCTATACCCATCTAATAATACCACTACCTCCACATTAACATCTACACACACACACACACACACACACACACACTGTCCCTTCCATGCAGCGAGCAGTGCTATCATAGTTCTCACGTCACGGAAACACCGCCCCTTTTCCGACCCCCCCCCCCCTCTCTCTCTCTCTCTCTCTCTCTCTCTCTCTCTCTCTCTCTCTCTTTCTCTCTCTCTCTCTCTCTCCTAGGAAGGAGAATAAAGAAGGAAAAAGGATAAAGAAATAAAAAGGTAGGAAAGGATATAAAGGGACATAGAATTAAGAAGGAAAAGACGGATAAATAAGAGAGAATGATAGAAAGGGACAGAAATGGAAGGAGGGAAAGAAGGAAAAAGGACAGAGGGAGGGAGGGAGGGACAGAAATGGAAGGAGGGAAAGAAGGAAAAAGGACAGAGGGAGGGAGGGAGGGAGGGAGCAGTGTGAGTGAGGAGGGTCGTGAGGGAACGGCAGAACTGCAGACAAGCTTCACCGCTCACGACTCTCCCATCCTCTCTTCCTTCCTCCCTCCCTCTCCCTTTTCTCTCCACTTCCCTCCCTCCTCGGAAAGGGGTGTCTCGATTCGATGCCTACTTACTCTTTAATGTAAGTCTGTAACGAGAGAGAGAGAGAGAGAGAGAGAGAGAGAGAGAGAGAGAGAGAGAGAGAGAGAGAGAATGAATGTGTACCGGTAACTCCTAAATTATCGGGAAAGAATCATACATTTTACTTCTTAATTAACTGCTGGGGTGTGTGTGTGGGGGGGGGGGGAATCTCAGTCTCTACAACATTATTTTATTAATGACAATGACATAAACTTTTAATACTTGGAAGTATCTAGTGAACATTTTCATCTATTCCTTCCTTCGAAAACTAATAATTATATTTATCTTAGTGAATATTATTGACGGGAAAATAGTCTGTGTCTTACTGTATGTATCCTCATCTTACTTCTTCCTTGTTACTCATTTATCAGCTTTTCATTCATTATCTTTACAATGATAGAATATAACCACCTCGTAAATATATTATAAAAATTCTATATATTTCCTTCTCCCTTGTTCCCTCTTTATCCTTCTTTCCTCTCCTCCTCTCCTTTCTCTCTCTCATTGTCCCACCTTTCTCTGTACTCTCTCCTTTCCTCTTTCATCTCTCCCTTCCTCTCTCTCTCTCTTTATCTAGTTTTTTTCCTCTCCTGATTCTTATATTTTCCTCAATCTTTTATTTATCTTTGTGTATTTTTTTTCTACCTGTGTTTTATTCGACTATTGTGATCTTCTCTTTTCTCCTCCTTCTTATCCTACGTATGTCTATATAAAATTTCATTCCTTTTACTGTTCCAACTCAATTTCTTTCCCCATTCAAATTTTCTTTATTCTGTTCTTCTTATTTTTCTCTTTTTCCCCTCCTTATTCTTTCACTAATTTCCTCTTTCCTTTTTTATACGTATTTTTTATGCATCCAGTTTTTACTCTCCCTCATTCTTTTGTTTCGCGTCTTCCCCTATATTTTTTTTTCTATTCTATTTTTCTTTTTCCCTGATTGTTGTGAATTTTAAAAACGCTTCTTCTTTTGTCTTCCCCAACTTATTTTTTTATTGCAATTCTCTACGGATTTCCCGAGAAGCTTTTCCATATATTTTTAGTCACTGTTTTTTCTGCATATCCCTGTTTCTATTTTTTGCACCTCGTTCTCTCTCTCTTTTTCTTTCTCCTCTCTTTCATTCACACACACACACACACACTCCGGTATACAGGAAGCACTTAACAAGAATACAGAAACGGATTTAGCAGAAGATCTAAGTACGAATGTAAACAAGGAAAATAAAAATATACACACACATAAAGTCTGGCAATAACAACAACAACAACAACAACAACACGTCACTAATCCTAAGTGTATAAGTTAACGATGACTGACGCAATTATCTTATTAACAAACAACACAGGTATACAATGACACTCACTCACTCTCTCTCTCTCTCTCTCTCTCTCTCTCTCTCTCTCTCTCTCACTTTTTGTTTCCTGTCTCTCTCTCTCTCTGTTTCCTAGTTCTCTCTCTCCCTCTCCCTCTCTCTCTCTCTCTCTCTCTCTCTCTCTCTCTCTCTCTCTCTCTCTTGGCATTCATAACAATTCAGCATACATTTATTTCGTTTCCTTTGGTGGTGAAGGTGTTGGTTGGTTGTTGGTGAAGAAGGTATTGGTTTGTGGAGATGGATGGATTGATTGATGGATATTAGGCGCCGCAACATCGAGGTCCTATATAGCGCCAGGAAAAGGTGATATAGAGGTGTGACAGTAAGCAGTAAGGAAATGAAAAGAAAAGAGGGACAGTTGAAGGAGGTTATAGTGGTGGTGATGGAGGTATTGATGGTGAAGAAGGTGTTGGTTGGAGGTGATAGTGATGGAGGTATTGATGGTGAAAAAGGTAATAGTGGTAGTGATTGAGGTATTGATGGTGAAGAAGGTGTTGGTGGTTTGAGGTGGTAATAGATGAATGGTACTCACGATAACAGACCTTGCCTTAATAGGATGATGGACTACAGCAATTATAATCCAGTGAGAACCCCTGCTGAGCTTCACTGCTACTACTTCACACACACACACACACACACACACACACAGAGAGAGAGAGAGAGAGAGAGAGAGAGAGAGAGAGAGAGAGAGAGAGAGAGAGAGAGAGAGAGAGAGAGAGAGAGAGAGACAGAGAGAGAGGCAGGTGGTAAGGAAATAGGTAAAGAAATGTATAAGGAGAACAAATGAGAGAAAAAGAGACAGAGGATGATAAAGGAAGGAAGGGAGGAAGGTTTATGTGATGGAGAAGAGATGGAGAAAAGACAAAGAAAAACTGAGAGTGAAAATAAGAGTGAGAAATTGAGAATAACAGAGAGTGGGAAGAGAAGACAAAATGAATGAGGGACTCCATGAACAATAATAAAGAAAACAATTAGCAAAACAACACTATAACACAAATAGCCACAATCACAACAAAAATGTATGGAAGAAAAAAACAAAAAAATGCGAAGAGAAAAATGCTGCAAGAGAGCAAACGCAAACCAACATCAACACAAACACACGGACAATAAAAATAATGAAAAACAAACACTCACACCCACAACACGAGGGGTCTAATAACAAACACACATATACAAACACAGGCGCACTCACACATACATACGTAATTATACACACACACACACACACACACACAGAACAGATACGTACACACACACAAAACACACACATACATAAACGCACACACAACATACAGTATACAGTGTGTATGACTGTATATTTGTAAATATATACCTACACCTAACACACACATACATTAGTACACACACATACACACACTCATACACACATACATACACACACTAATAATTTTCAACAACAAACACCCACACACATTACTGGATCCCTAATATGTGGTGGTGGTGGTACTGGTGGTGATGTTGGAGTGGTGATGGTGGTGATGGGGGTGCAATGTCGTCGTGGTAGCGGTGATGATGGTAGTGGTGATAGTGGAGATGGTGGTGGTGGTAGCGTTGAGTTAACTGGTGGTGGTTGTGATGGTATCGTTGATTGTCAGTCGTGGTGGTGGTAGTAAGTGGTGGTGGTAGCGTTGATGTCAGTGGTGGTGGTGGTAACGTTGATATCAATATGGTGCAGGCAGCGTTGATGTAAGTGGTGGTGATGGTAGCGTTGATGCATGTCAGTAGTAGTGGCGTGTGGGGCGTGTGATAGACGGACACTACCCACGATAACACACTCACCGTAATGGGATGATAGACTCCATCAATTATAATCGAGTGAGGACCCCCGCCGCGTCGCTACCTGACCCGCGCCTCACTTGAAATTCTAATTGCGTTTTTGTTTCGCCTGCCTGGATGGGGGTTGAGCGCTGACCAGGCGTTTAGTGCACCTAAGGTTTTACGGCTCTCAGAGATAAATTGGGTTGGATGGTTCCCTGTGACGCTAGTTAGTTCAAATGATTTACTGTGTTTGCAAGTGGAATATGAGTAGGAGGAGGGGATTGGTGGTGGTGGTGGTGTTAGTGGTCGTGATGATGGTGTTGAGGTATATCCGTGTTGGCGTTGTTGTTGGTGGTGGTAGTGGTAATGATGATGGTGGTGTTGAAGTATTCGTGATGGCGTTGTTGTTGGTGGTGGTGGTGGTGTGGGTGGTAGTGGTGTTGGTGGTGTTGGTGGTGATGAGGGAGTGTAGTAGTAGTAGTAGTAGTAGTAGTACTGAGCAGGTGTTCAACGGGCACCAAGGTATTTTACTGCTCAGAGATTTATTGGCATGTTTAACTCCTGGGTCGTTAGTTACATAGATGGAGGAGGAGGAGGAGGAAGAGGAGGAGGAGGAGGAGGAGGAGGAGGAGGAGGAGGAAGAGGAGGAGGAAGAGGAGGAGGAGTAGGAGGTGGTGGAGGAGGAGGAGGAGATGGAGGGAGAGGAGGAGGAAGAGGACTTACAATCAGCAACAGACCAATTGCTCCTTTAGAGGCAGTTTGATTACATTATGCTCTCAGAATAACTTGTATATGAGGGAAAGGATAATGAACTAGAAGAAGAAAAAGAAGGAGGAGGAGGAGGAGGAGGAGGAGGAGGAGGAGGAGGAGGAGGAGGAGGAGGAGGAAGAAGAAGAGGAAGAGGAGGATGAGGATGAGGAGGAGAGGAAGAGAAGAAGAATGAGAAAATGGTCAGTGGGAGGGATACATTTTATGGGTTCTGAATGAGGTGTTAGGGGTTAAAGTGTTTTGTGTTTAATAGGTTTTGTTGTTGTGTTGGTGTTTGAAGGTGTTCATGTAGGTGGTGTTAGTGTTGTTGTTGTTGGTGGTGGTGGTGGTGTTTATTTATGTGGCAGTGGTGGTAGTGGGGTGATGGTATTGATGGTAGTGGAGATTGTTAGTGGTTGTAGTGTTGGTGGTAGTAATGGTATAGTATTGGTGCTGGTGTTGGTTATTATAATGATGATTTTACTGAAGGATGAATGATAATATTGGTGGTGATGGTTAATGGAGATAGTGTGTGTGTGTGTGTGTGTGTGTGTTTTGCAGTAGTGGTGATGATGTACAGTCCAATTCATCTATTCCCTTTGTATACTTGTACATACATACAATCACATCTGTCCATCCAAGCAAACATAATATTCTTTTACATTTTCCAGTCATTCCTTCTTTCATCCATCTATCTTTCTTCTTCTTCTTCTTCTTCTCTCACCGACACATCCATTTATCATTTTCCTTCCTCCCATCCATCTATACTCCCCATTCTTCTCAATACTTCTATCCCACCTGTCCCCTACCCTTCCCTACCCTACCCTACCCTTCTCTACCCTTCCCTACCCTACCCTTCTCTACCCTACCTTAACCTACCCTACCCTAACCTATTCATCTTCTTACCACCTCCTTCATCACCATTCCCTCCATTACTTTATATAATTATAACCACTACTCCCCTACCACCAGCACCATGCACTTCCTCCATCATCATCACCACCACCACCAACTCTCCTTCCATATACCAAAATCACTCACTTCCATTGTACTCTCTCTCTCTCTCTCTCTCTCTCTCTCTCTCTCTCTCTCTCTTCCCGACCAGCCCGATAAGATCCATCTCTCTAGGGTTGGGTTGGCATGAGAGAGAGAGAGAGAGAGAGAGAGAGAGAGAGAGAGAGAGAGAGAGAGAGAGTACAATGTAACTGACAGCCAGACATACTGTAGATAGACACACATAGCCAACCAACCAGACATACAGACAGACACAAACAGACAACCAACCAGACAGACAAACAGACACATATAGACACAACCAGACAGCCAAGCAACCAGACAGACAAACAGACACACACACAACCAACCAACAATGCAGGCAGACAGATAACAAACAAACACATAGACACACACACAGACAAAGAGACATACAGACATACAGACATACATAGAGAGATAACAAGTGCCCGTGAATGCCAGACGTCGAGGCGAATCAGGTGTTTGTTGTGGTAATTGTTCCGGTAACCCAGGCGTCAGGTATGGCTGTCATTCCATTCCATTCCGGTGTGTGTGTGTGTGTGTGTGTGTGTGTGTGTGGTTATGATATTCTGTAGTAATGAATGTGATTGTTGTTCGTGTTTTCTTATAGTGAAAAAGTTAATTGTGTGTGTGTGTGTGTGTGTGTGTGTGTGTGTGTGTGTGTGTGTGTGTAAAAGACTGAAAACCAAGAGGATATAGCCTATAAGTAGGAGTAGAAAAACAGGATGGAGTACAGGAGGAAGAGGGAGGAGTAAAACAGGAGAGCAGAGTAGGAGAGGAAGTGGGAGGAGTAAGACAGAGGATGGAGGAGTACAGAGGAGATGGGAGGAGTACAAGAGGAAATGGGAGGAGTACAAGAGAAGATGGGAGGAGTACAGAGGAGATGGGAGGAGTACAAGAGGAGATGGGAGGAGTAATACATCAGAGTAGAGTTCATAATGGTCAGTAAATCGATGTAAATGTAATATGTATACAGTGATGTGTATAAAATCATGTGTGTATGTACGTGGGTATGTGTGTACAGAGGTGTATGTATGTGTGTTGTATCGTCAGAATTATTATAGATGTACTTTAGGTGGTAATTTTTTGTTGGTACATTTGAGTGCCTTAATTCATTCAAAGTATGCCAGGAAACAGGACCAGACGAACAAAAAATAATGGTGTTCTGTTGCTTGGAATAGTTTGAAGGATTCAGTTGCTCCAGATTTACCCCTTAATTTGTGGATTTATGTTACATGTTTACGTGTATGTGAGTATGGACATGTGGTTCTATATGTAAAATGTCAGAAAAATGCGTAGAAGTGTGTATTTTTATATTTGTATATGTGTGTCCGTATGATAGCATGAGTAAGTGTTAGTGTAAGTAATTTCATATTAGAGTACGCATTTATATCTGTGTGTATCTACTTTACGTGTGTGTGTGTGTGTGTGTGACCCGCTAACCAGTAACCACACACACACAGAGAGAGAGAGAGAGAGAGAGAGAGAGAGAGAGAGAGAGAGAGAGAGAGAGAGAGAGAGAGAGAGAGAGAGAGAGAGAGAATCCCACCCAGGTAATTAGACGTAAACATAACTTGGATGACTTCATTAGTCCGATAACATACCTGAAGTTCCATCCCCTGATAAGAAAACAAACCACTGCCGGGGATTGGGGAGTAGTGAGGCAGGTATAGGGAGAAGGTTATACAGTACAGGGAGCAAGATAAAGAAAGAGTGGTCTATATTAGGGAGAAGGTTATACAGTACAGAGAGCAAGATAAAGAAAGAGTGCTGTATATTAGGGAGAAGGTTATTGACAGCATGCAGCCTAAAGAGTGATGTATATTAGGGAGCAAATTATAGACAGCAAGCTAAAGAGTTATTTATATTAGGGAGAAGGTTATACAGTACAGGGAGCAAGATAAAGAAAGAGTGGTGTATATTAGGCTTTCCATTTCTTGTCTTTTTGCTCTTCTTGTTCCTCTTCTCTGTTCTTCTTCTATCTACACTATAGTAACAACGATAAGTGATTCCACGTCTGTCTTTTATCTTTCCTCTAAGTGGGGATGAAGTCTTGCTAATTTATCCCTAAACACCTCCCTTATTTTCTTAAACACAATACAATACAATACAATACAATACCATACAATACAATGCGAATACAATACAATACCATATCCGAGGTGAGAAAACACGTCATCGGGACATTGCTGTATTTTGGACATGAAGCTCCGTGATTCTATCTGTATTTATCATTAAATCATCCAGCGATGTGCTTCATTTTCTGTCTATTTATTTACCCCCCCCCCCCCCCACCCTCTCTCTCTCTCTCTATCCGCGTTACCAACACGTGTTTATCTCCCCTTCTAAATTTCGTTTCCTCAACATATGTGTGTCTGTCCATCACTGTTTACATAGTATCAACCACCATGCATACAGCTGCACTTAATAACAACCATGTCTCCCTCTTCTCTCCCCTCTCCCCCCACGTCCAGCAGCACGCCATCAAGATGCCTGAAGGGGACTGGGAGAGTGGCAAGTCCCAGGTGCTGTGTGAGGGTAGAAAGTCTGGCACCGAGAACTCTTTCGTGTGCCGCTACTGCCAGAGAGTGTTCCGTAAGAGCTACAACCTGCTCATCCACGAACGCTCACACGAGGACCACGCCAAGTGTCACTACGACGTGTTCAGGGTTCGCTCCAGTCTCCAGGTGAGAGGCAGTGGCCGGGAGGGAGTGTGAGGGAGGGAGTGTGTCTGTGTGTGTCTGTGTGTGGGTGTGTAAGTGAGGGAGGGAGTGTTTCTGTATGTGGAAGGGAGTGGGTGTGCAAGTGTGAGAGGGAGTGTGTCTGTATGTGGGTGGGAGTGAGTGTGTAAGTGTGGGAGGGAGTGTGTCTGTGTGTGGGTGGGAGTGAGTGTGTAAGTGTGGGAGGGAGTGTGTCTGTGTGTGGGTGGGAGTGAGTGTGTAAGTGTGGGAGGGAGTGTGTCTGTGTGTGGGTGGGAGTGAGTGTGTAAGTGTCAATGTGTTTAATTATGAGAGTGTGAGAATGGGAGTGGAGGGGAGATTAAAGTGCATGAAAGAGGATGATATTGTGAGAGAAATGGGGAGGATGAAACAGAGAGAGTACATGAGTGAAATATTTTACAATGTGGGAAACAGAGAGTGGAGAGGAGGGAGAGAAAAGGTGTGAAATAATTGTGAATTGTATATGTGAGAGAGGATCAAAGAGTGATCTTATAAGTAAAGGGAAGATGTAAGAATGATAGAACAGGAAGAGTGAGGTCCACAAGGTAACCATTAACCATCCTGTGATCGTGTATAAAATTGGAGACTTTTGATTCCTCCTGACCATGCCACGAAATAAGCTCCTTCCCTGTAGGTGGTGTTTCGTGGACAACTAAAAGACCTACTGTATAATTTTATACTAGCGGAAGAACACAGTGTTGCACAGGATTGTGTTAAATTTCACGTAGAATTTGCAAAATTTGGCCGTTAAAGAGAGACAAACAGACATACATAAATGTGTGTGTGTGTGTGTGTGTGTGTGTGTGTCTGTGTCTGTGTGTGTGTGTGTGTGTGTGTGTGTGTGTGTGAGTGAGTGTGTGTGTAATTTCGATGTATGAATAATAGAACGGTACCGGTGAGGGTGATAATTAGGTTTGCATTATGGTACGGTACGGTAAAGAAGTAAGTATACGGAAGTGAATGATGGATGAACTACTGAATGATGTATGAAGTCAATGAAAGTAATATTGGGTTTTCCTTAGAACTGGTGAATGAAAAAGCTCTTTGATTAAGAGTCTGTGTGGAAAAATATATATACTTATTTTTACATTAAGCTTAGTAAAAGTTCCCCGTAGTTATCATTATTCATTTTCATTTGTAAATACATTTAGAAACTCATTAGTTCCACAGTTATAGATTATTATAATAATATGCATGTAACATTATTTTAGTTAAAATTGTAGTAGCTTGTCTCACATTCTGGTTACTCGTATATTTAATGTATTTGTGTGTGTATGATATATTATGTTCAAGTACATGTATGTGTGTCTAACCAGGGACTACATATTCAACGTACGTGTGTGTGTGTGTGTGTGTGTGTATGTGATATCCAGTGTGCATTTCTATGCCTTTATGTGTACTTACTTTTACTCTGTTAACTGTGTGTCACTTTTATTACCGCTCGCGTCTGCCACTTTCGCGAGCGAAGTGAGTCTTCTAAATTTTCAGACATTTTTCTTGGCCCTGATTTTGAAAAGCTTTTTGTCCTGGTGGTCAACCTCAGTCCTAACTCCTCCTATAGACCTACAGAAGACCATACCAGATATCATCACCAAACTTTGCGGGAAGTTTCCTACAATATTGGGATAGGTTTTAAACCTATTTTGAACTAGTCTGGTGGTCAACCTCAGTTCCTGTGCCCCAGATATTGGAAAATGTCCGAACATAACTCCTCCTAGACCTAGACCAGATATAATTATTAAACTTTCACGAAAGTTTCCTACGACTTTCAACTCCACTCACCCTTCCAAAGTCTTCAGCTTTGGACACCTAATTGTGTTGTCTTCTAAAATGTTTACAAGTGTACTGGTGTGTGCGTGTGTTGGCACGTGTGTTTTGTTAGCATATGTTTTTGTAGGTACAGTATGTGTATGGATGATTGCTTGTTTTCCTTCATGTTCGTTTGTCTAGGCCTCTATACAGTATATGCAATTATTTTTTGTTAGTAAATGTGTGAGTCTTTGTGAGTACGTGCGTTAGTGTGTGTGGCTGTATGCTTTTGTGTCCACTTTGTTTTTGTTTTAGTGTGTGTGTGTGTTTGTGTCCATTGCCTGCTGGTGTGTAAGTGTGTTTTTGTATGAAATGATTGTTAATGCTCATGAATACATGTACAGAGAGAGAGAGAGAGAGAGAGAGAGAGAGAGTGTGAATGAAGTCTGTTGCGACTATAAAGCAACGATCCAAAGTAGCTTCACCATATTTTCTCATAGTAGTCTCTCGTTACAGGTGTATGGAATGTCATGAACCTCTAACTTGTAGATACAGGTAAATCCCCCTACAAGTCCTCTTATATGTCAGATGTTCTCAGACACAATGATACAAGCACAAAAAATGTATATAACATTTCTATTACATGGGCATTCAAAAAATCCAATGTTATGTTACAGACAAATAAACAGAACCCATTATAGTTCTTTCTTCGTCTGTGTATAAAGCAGATATTTTGAACAAATATAAACAATACCCTTAAAAAAGTTTGGTTCAGTAATATTTCGTGTGAATGGTACACTTTATTTTGTCTGTATATTTACTTGCCTCAAAAATATAGATATTTTTATCTTGATTTGTCACGTGGCTCTTAATCAGTGTCACAATATTGTTAAGAAAGCCTTTTGAGTACTTGTACACATTGTGACAATACTTAGTGTCTGAGTAGACCGTACTGTATATACAATACAAGTACAGACGACACAATACACATGTGCCTTTCCCGAGCCTAAGTGTTGGCAGTTCATGTCAGGCCACTTCTAGTCAATTAAATACAAACGTGGAAAAACTGGGAAGTTAATTCAGAACATTTGATTTCAAGGACAGCAACAACAAAACAACTGAAGTCCCAAGTAACCCAAAGTGTTAGTTAGATGGGAAGAAATACAATAATATAATACATTACGATATAAATAATACAATGACACGAAGATTAAGCCCCATGAAGCTTGAATCAGGTCTTGTGTCTGGGAACGACTCACATGTACAATATTTTTTGCTTGTGAATCATGATCATTGTCATTTTTACAGTGCTTGTGGGGCGCAATGGTGGCTGCTGCTTGCTTTTGGATTCTGCCACGCTTCTGTGTTGAATATGGCTCGTTTTGTTTGTTTTGTTTTGTTAATGTTAACTTGTAAGTCACGATAAGACGGGGACACACTTGAAGCTTCCTATGCACATTGCTTCTATCAGCCTTGGTAAGGAAAGTATAAATAAATAATGTCCGTCAATCTTTCCTGCGTCATTCATGGAAAATCATCTGGCGTTGGTCCAGTTTTATACTCTATGAAAAAAACTGTTGTTTATGGATTAAAGAAAATAGTTCCAAGCTCAAGACGTCAGTAATGGTTTCCTCCGACATGAAAAATAATCTGGTGGTAATTAGAGTAAAGTTTTCTCCATTTTATTTGGGTTGAAATCTCAGAAATGTCTAGATAAAAAAAAGGAATGGTATCATCTAGTCCTGTTGCCTATATTCCCTGAACATTGAATAACTCCGTCTGGTTAATAAGACAAGGCAGCTGAGACTATGTGGCATTATTATCTGTTAGTCTGATCCAAGGGGCCCCTAAAGATGTCAAGGTAAGAGGATAATAGTACAGTGTTGGTAAATCTGGAGCAACTGATTCTTCTAAACTATTCCAAACAACAGGCCACCATTATTTTGGTTAATCTGGTCATGTTTCCTGTCATACTCTGGAGGAATCAAGTTGCTTTAATTAACCAAAGTATACAGTCCCCTTAAACAATGGGAAAGATATTATTCGAAGACATATCAAATGAACTGGGAACTGAAATATGAAGTATACTGTATATCATATTATGTTGAAGCGGAAGGGCGGCGACCACAAGGACCTCACACCTTCATATCCCGCTGCCGACACTGTTGACTTGCTCGGCTTTATAAATATTTGAGGGAGGAGTTTGTGTGCCGGGCTGGTGAGGCCGCCGGAGGGAAAGAGATTACCGTAACTGAAGAACACATGACCAGAATCACACACACATAGAGAGAAATAACCCTTGCAATGTAAGACTATATATGTTTCACCATCATCAACTCTCTAGTACATCCAAGGGAAAGAAAGCCATTATAGGCCAGTGAATAAAAGAAAATGTCGAAAGGAAATCATTACTGAAAGGCGTCGTCGTAATTTTAATTAATTTCATAACTGTAGCAAAATTAAATATTGCAACAGAACATTAATTATGAGTTATAATGCTCTGTACACAGTGACAATATAATAATTCCCCAAGTCATCCCTACACGGCTGGTGTGAGCAGGATGTGACAGACAAGCATCGGTGTGTTGTACCCCTTCCCATCCCTCCTCACTCCCTCACACTCACTCATCACCCCTTCTCTTGTTCTCTCTCCCAGGAACTCAAGAATTACAACTACGCGACGCTGGCTTACAAACTGTGGTAAACAAACATGTGGATAAACAACAACAAAAATAATGACGGGGGAGGGGGGTGAAAATCAGAGAAAGCAAAACAGAACTATATAATATCATATCACCAACTCTCCCTCCCCCCACACACCCTCCTTCCTCCGGTTTTTTTTTCCGTTTTTTTTTTTTTTTGCATTTTTGTTTTGAGTTATCTTCATCCTCCTACCGGTTCCATTCATCCAGCTTGCAAGCATCCAATGGCTGCCTCATGCTTCTCCAGCCAGCCCCATCCACTCATCCATCCATCCCTAATATTCCACTCCCCTCCTTCAAGATCTCTCACCAATTTTATCTTTTCTCACTAAATTCTTTTCTCAACAAGTGTCACTGATCCTCTTGTGCTTATAATCTAATATGGAAGTGAATCCTGTATAAGTCTGGTTTTTTTTTCTATAGTTGAGGTAAATGTTTTCACTCGATATCATCCACTTGCGTTTGATTGGATAATACATGACGAAAAAATTCTTCTTTTGATTGCGATCCTTGACCAATCACGACCAACCTGTACAATATCAGCTGTGGACATTTATCATTAATTACAGATAAAAAGCAAATTACAGCTGGGAGACCTATGGTGGCTTGCCTTCCTTACTGTCACAGGCAATAATAGTTCGCTGACGTTTCGTGTATTCGTTATGTCCCTATAAAAAATGATAGACTTAAATATTATCAACAAGGTGTATCAGTTTCCCCTTCCCTCTCACCACCACTCTTCAACCTCACCCTCACCACCCCATGCAGTCCCACTAATGTAAAGAAGAATTATGTATTTGCATCCTCACTGTTTGATACATTATTAGGCAACGAACGTAACTACTGAACACTGAAATTAAGTGTCCTGTAAACTTGTCCTCAGCAGATTCCTCCAAAGTATCCCACAAAACAGAATTCCTCGAAGTATGTGTTGTATTGCATCAAAGTTTGGAGGAGGTTGTGGGCTCCAATTTTTACAGGTTCCCTTGAAAATACCACCAATACTTATAGGTAATTTCCTTCATTTTACAGCCTTGAGGAAACAGTAATTTTTTTTATATGTTGAGATGAATTTTGTCCCTGTCTTTTCATTTCTCTGTTTGATATTTTTTCTTCTCCCTCTCAATCTCGTCTTGCTCTTCCTCCCACCAATCAAACTGATAATTTTTTCCTTCACTTTTAGTTGTTAATTAAAGATGAATCCTCTCATTATTTTCCTTCACAACATCGTCCAAATTTATCCCCTATAATTAAGTACGTAAAAAACAAACAGAGAAAAAAGTATTATTTATGTCGCTGTTAATAATTTTGTGTTTTTGTTCAAATATTCTGTGTAGTCAAGCCTGTGTTAAATCAATCCACATGTCTCCACCACCAGATGTCACTCACGCGGGTTGTGTTATGATTCAGCTGTGTATGAATGAAAGCCTATACTGAAGTGTGTTGTAAAGGGTACGACAATAGATTATACTAGAGACGAGGTGGTGATGTCAGACCATTAATTATCCCCTATGCATATAAGAGGTGGTCATAAAATTATATAATATGGAAGAAATGCTTTGAGATATAATAATAATGATGATGATGAAGAAGAATAAGATGCTAATGATAATAATGATGATGATGATGATGATAATGATGATGATGATGATGATGATAACTGGTGTACGATGGATGGCTCTGTGATGTCTATATATGGAGCCATCACACCAGCCATCGTCATCACCACCAATGGCTCAATGATAATGGGACCTAAAAATGTAATGAGTCCATGATGGGAGGAGTTTTCAATCAGACACTGCCACTTCAGTCAGTCAGTCTGTCTATTGTAGCACCACTAGCAATGTCCGTCTGCATATTATTTTTTTTTTTTCTTTCAATTGCTTCCGTGATTTTTTTTTTTTTTTTTTTTTTTTTTGCCAGTAACTATTCTTTTCTTTTCAAGCACGCTTCACATTGTCTATGCTATAATATTTTCACACGTATCATTTATCCTTTTCCTGTTTTGTTTATGTTTTTTTTTGTTTTGTTTTCTTCTCTTATACCATTTTTAGCTATTAATTTTTTCATCGTATTTCATTTGCTTTTTTTTCATGTTCTCTCAACCTGGCATGCGCATATTGCCTTCATATTCAGCCATCAAATTTTCTTCTTTCATTGCTATACCCATATTTTCCATTGAGGGATTCGTTTTACATGGTGTGTGTGTGTGTGTGTATTTTGGAGTTTACGTAGCCCTCAAAATACTACCTTAAAACAGAGACATGTGGCCTAATTATACTCGTGTAGTGAGGAGGTCTGTTTGTTGTTTGTGTGTGTGGAGTAATCAAGGACCCACTCAAATCGATCCCCACCCCAAACAAACAAACGAATCCCTTAATTTCTTCTCATCTATGGCTATCCCTCCTTCCAAACCTTCTTCCTTATATTTCCCACCACCACCACCACCACCGCCACCGCCCCCACATCGCCTCCAGTGAATCAACCAACCAACCAACCAACCAACCAACCAACCAACCAACCAATCATCGTGTGTGTACATAGTGTAACCTGCCAACAACAACAACAACAACAACAATCAACAACAACAACATTACTCCTGCAACTTCATTCTGGAAACTCGATTTTAGTCATGCAATGTATCACGTGATCCAAATGTGATAAACTGTAAATTTTTATAATGTTTTTATATATTTTTAATCGATCATGTTGGCGTTTTTTTTTTTTTTTTTTATGTTTCAGGCTTGAGGTAATATTTCCATTTTTTGTCTTCAATATATTATCCCTATTTAATCTTATTGTTTTTTGTGGGAATAAACTGTTATATGTTACCTTTATTCCTTCCATGAAATAAAAATATATATAAATATACTATATCTGTATTGTAGTCGGTTAAGAGTAACGTGATCAGTGAGTATATGGTTTATATATTTGCTTTTATATATATCTTACTTGATCATGTTAGTTAACTTGCCGTATATAATTAATCGTTTTTATCGTTTTCATGGGTTAACCTCAAGCCTGAATCAAGTGTATAGGGTCAAGGAGGAGGAGGATGTGACGGGGAAGACAACAATAATAACAATAAAAATGTAAACAACAACAACAACAACAAAACAGAACATTACTAACACACACACACACACACACACACACACACACACACACCAACAAATCGTACTTAATTGACAAGCAAATCATACAAATAAGGTCGATCTTAAACCTTATTTACATATACCAACAAATGAACAACCCACCCACTCACCCACTAGGCTCGTCACCCGTTAGTCATCCCCTCCTACTTGACCTTGTCTTGACTACACTAGAGTAATACAAGGTATATATTGTTCTTAAGTTAAGTAGAAGGACGGAATATAATAAAGAAAAAATGCAGGGATAGTGCAAATCATATATATGATAAATTAAATAACTTTGATTAAAATGTTTTACAGGACGAAAGGAATGTTTCGTATGCAAGAAAAGTCATGGACTAGACGATGACGATGACCAGTACGATGGCTGTCTACACTGTGTATGAAACCATGACATCGGTCATCGTCATCATTAACCCATGTCCATTTACATAAAAGCCAATTTACTTCTGTGTACAAATATCTGATCGCCTCGACTATTTTTCTCTATGCTTGCTTGGGCTTTGATAATTAAATTTGTCTGGTGAGCACAAAGCAACAAACAAACAAACACTGACAATTCCTGTATTTGGGTCAGTAATTATGCATGTTTATTATTTTGGATTTACCCAATAGATTTTCAAGGTCCGTTTTTGGATTCACCGGATAGATTTTCAAGGTCCGTTTTTGGATTCACCTAATAGATTGAGGAAAGTATTCGATAGTGACCAGAATTTAATGTACGACAGTGCTTCGTCTAATTCATGTTTTTTCACTGCATTGAAAGTAAGCAAACACTAGGAATAATAATATTATAATATAACTTTGAGTCCCATTAGACCTATCTTTAATTAATGGTTTTATCCCCAGTATATTATCTTCCCTGTATTGTTCCCACATTTTCCGTCCTTCTGTATATTGGACGAATTTTCCAGTATAAAGCTTTATAATGATCTATATTATAAGCAAAAAATTTATTCAGTAGTATATGGAGATTTTTTTTTTTTTTTTTTTACATTCTAAGGCTATTGTAGTGTAAAAGGAAAGGTACAGAGAAAAGATCAGAGAAGAAGAAGAAATGT
>JAWZYT010003908.1:0-37500 GCA_034508575.1 Petrolisthes manimaculis | reverse complement strand
AAATAAGGGTAGACTAATATCTGCTAATGTATGTATGTACACAACAACAACCAATACGTCAACTACAACTTCAGTTAAAGCCACACACACAACTTCATAGCACATTCAACCACAGAGACAGGGAAAATGATGTTTATAGGGTACTGTATATTGTAAATTACCATGCAGTGCTCAGAGGGTATAAATGAAGAACTATAGGAGGAAGAAATAGCGTACTAGACCTGGAAGATCATGTAGTACTCCAGAGAAGGAAATATACATAGGAGGGACAGCAAGCACGTATAGAAAAGAGAAGGATGGAAAGTATAAACAGGTTCTCATGACATCTCAGAGATTACCTTGCAATAGCCTCCATTTCGGCTTATTGTGTTTTTTTATAATCTGATGCACTTCAACTATGAAACAAAATCAACCCTAACCACTTTATAATTATCCTCACCACCAACATAATAATCTACTCTGTTCACTTCACTGTCCATCAAACCTCTCCATACTATATTGTACATAAATAGTATAAAATTTTAGCACTAAATAGACTACTATATAGTACTTACCATTTATGATACGATGAAAGAAGATGCTGGATGGATGCTTTGCCTTGGTGCTTCCCCCTTCCCTGACCATTGCTTCCCACCAGATGCCCCACCCACCCTAAAATGAGTGGGTCTAAAGTGGGCCTTCACGTTATCTCTACACTGCCAGGGGAAGGTGTACACTCGTGATACATAATCCCTGACCATAGACGAACGGCAGGCACGGCAGACACCACACATACCCAGCATTCAAACTCAACCTCTATGTGTGCACCGAGTGGGGAAATGAGCAATACCAGGCGATGATTCGAAGCTGTCTGCTCCTCACACTCTGGTCAGAAATTATGTATCACGAGTGTACAGTACGTATTCCCCCTAACATTGCAGGACACGGTACAAGCGACAGTTGGGGTCTTGCGTGGCGATACACAGTGGCCAGGGTCGAGGTACTACCGTTGTCTATCCATCACTTCACCAACCAACCATGCAGCCTGGAAAACATGACATTATAAATATCTAGATCAGAGTCATACATTCCTGGTAAATATGGGATGTAAATATCTAGATCAGAGTCATATATTCCTGGTAAATATGGGATGTAAATATCTAGATCAGAGTCATATATTCCTGGTAAATATGGGTTGTAAATATCTAGATCAGAGTCATACATTCCTAGTAAATATAGGCATGATAAATATCTAGATCAAGGCCATACATTCTTTTGTATATTCACCGATTCTCAAACACCAATATATTCCTATAGAACGGAGAAAATTAAATGGTGTTGTCGGTAAATGGAAGGGTGTGATACTAACTACTCTAAATTATACTATAAAACAAATCCCCTACTCGTATATTAAAGAAGTCAATGTCCCTTTAATTACCTCACAACATATTAATTATCCCATTAAGCAAAGACTCGCTCCACCCAATGTTAGACGCTGTGAACACATTTGGTAAGTCAATGATCATGTTTACAGTGGTATCTTGTTTATAATTATAGTTTCAATATCATCTTCAATTTTTTCTTTTTATATCTATTCCGACTTTCATTACCCATTGATAGATCCATGGGTAGAGGTCAAGTGTATGTGTGTGAGGGGCTGTCCACCTATACAACCCAACCAGGGGCTGTCCACCTATACAACCCACCTTCGCAACCCACACAATTTAACAACTGCTCACAGGGGCAATGGGTGTTAGGGGACTGTCCATTTGTCCATCCTCGCCTGGGAGACAAACCCCAGGACCTCTCCATTTGAAAGACAAACGTGTTGTATGGACCACTACGCATCAGGGACACCCATAATAATCATAGTTTCAAATACTCTGAGAAAAAATGTGATATAGCTCAAAGTTTGTAGCGTATAATGAAGATGGGTAAATTTATCACCTCCCTTTAAAAAATGGGGCCACAAGAGAAAGTGATATGATGTGGGTAATAATAAATACAATACAAACAACCTTTCCCTCTACTCCTCCTCCCCTACTCCTCCTCCCCTACTCCTCCTCCCAAAGTGAATCATCTTTTAGACGAACGAATGACACCACGAGACAACACAATGAGACGATCTGAGGGACAGGGAGGGAGAGGGGAGGGGGTAAATAAACGAAGAAAATTATATGGGTTAGGATCGGGACTTGGACAAAAATGGCAGCCAACATCTGTCGTGTCGCCTGTCAGTCGGCACACCGTCTGTCAGGCTGTCAGGCAGTCAGTCAGTCAGTAAGGAGACGGGAACATTGGAGACTGTGTGTGTGTGTGTGTGTGTGGGGTGAGACGGGGTGAGTGTGATGTGTCAGATGGGATGGCAGAAGGAGGAAGGGGAGTTGAAGTAGAAAGGGATGGAGAAGGAATGGGGAGGAGGAGGAAGAAATGGAGGGAAGAAAGAGGGAGAAGGAAAGAATGGAGAGAAGGAAGAGGGGGAAGGAGGACGCAATGGAGGGAAGAAGATGGAGAAAAAAGGGATGGAGGTGGAGAAGATTATTATTGACCACGACTGTATGTATATATGTATGTATGTATGTATGTATGTATGTATGTATGTATGTATGTATGTATGTATGTATTGTGGTGAATAAATGATAAAGGTGATAATTGAGACAAGGTTACCCAATTGATGTTGTGCACGGAAAATAAAATAAACAAAGGAAAAATGATTAGGACATGCACATTAAAATTGACGTGTCATATGAGAATGGTTACATATTATATTTGATCTAATAATAAAAACATTATAATTATACATCATTGAATGGTAACAAACACTACTCTATAATAATTATGTTAAGGTAATTATATAGTGATGAACTCTATACGCTAACGTAATTATATATACATATATATATATATATATATATATATTGATAAAAAGAGTGATCTATCAGTCCAAGTAAGATAAAAGGGGTCTGACACAAAGAAAAGTGTTTGACATATAATAAAATGGAAAAGAAACACAAAGAAAAGTGTTTGACATAAAATAAAATGGAAAAGAAACACAAAGAAAAGTGTTTGACATATAATAAAATGGAAAAGATAAAACAATAAAAAAAACATAATAAAATGGAAAAGATAAAAAAAAGACATAATAAAATGGAAAAGCTAAAAAAAAAAACATAATAAAATGGAAAAGATAAAAAAAAAATAATAATAATAAAATGGAAAAGATAAAATAATAATAATAATAATAATAAAATGGAAAAGATAAAAAAAAAAAAAAAAACATAATAAAATGAAAAAAAAAAAAAAAAAATGGAAAAGATAAAAAAAAAGATATAATAAAATGGAAAAGATAAAAAAAAAAACATAATAAAATGGAAGAAATAAAAAAAAAACATAATAAAATGGAAAAGATAAAAAAAAAAAACATAATAAAATGGAAAAGATAAAAAAAAAAACATAATAAAATGAAAAAGATAAAAAAAAAAAACCATAATATTCTTATCGGTAAGAGGACTAGTAAATAATACAATACACGCCATGGGATGAGACCCACTTTTCCATACTGGTCGAATTTACATAAGGGCGGCATGTTCCTCCCACCCTTATAGCCGACTAGTCCCCCTTCCCTCCTCCCCATCCCTCACGTCACTCCCCCCTCCCCCCCATCCCTCACGTCACTCCCCCCCCCACGCCTCCATGACAGCGGTTCCCACACTCAGAGTCAATCAGGCGAGTTCCATTCATTCTGACGTAAACTTTTCATCTTTCCTCAGTTCTTTCTTCCTTCCTCCTCCTCATACCTCTCTCTCTCTCTCTCTCTCTCTCTCTCTCTCTCTCTCTCTCTCTCTCTCTCTCTCTCTCTCTCTCTCTCTCTCTCTCTCCTTTTTGCCTATTCTGTGTTTCTACCATTCCCTTTCTCCTCCCCTAACTCCTTCCTTCCTACCATCAATCCTTCATCCTTTCTCTCCTTCTATTTCCTTATCTCATCCCCTCCTTCCTCCATTTCTACATATGTATACATTTTCCTTCCCTTCACCTGCCCACCACACCTTCCTCCTTCCTTCCTCCCTCCCTCCTCTGCACCTTTTAGCTCTTCTCCTTCTTCTTCCTCCTCCTCCCCCTTCCCCCTCCTAGTTTACTTCTCCCTGATCCTCCCCCTCCTCCTTGTTTACCTCTCCTTGACTCCCTACCCATCCATATTCCCTGCCTCCCTCCTCCCCCCCAGACCAAACTATTTATTGTGAGTGTGGGTGTGGAGAGGGTCGGGACGGTGGTGAGTATAATCTGGACACAACGGGGGAGCCCTGGGTGACACCGTGGGACACCAGAGTGGGACACCAGAATGGGACACCAAACACTCTGTCTATCTATCCTCACCACCCCTGCTCTGATGGATGGATGGATGGATGGTTGAATAGGACACCGAGGAATAGGAACGCGAACACAGAAACTAACATCTTCTATTCACACGTTAACTGAATGGATGTATAGGATGAAGCGACAAAGAGTAAGGAAACAATAACCTCTGTCTACCCACACCTTCTCCTGACAGACTGATAGATAGATAGATAGATAGATAGATAGATAGATAGATAGATAGATAGATAGATAGATAGATAGATAGATGCTGGGGGGCGATAGTTGCTTCTCGTCTTGATTGGAGAAGGAGTACACAAAGAGACCAACAACAACAACAACAAATAGACTCTTTGGTCCTTATACGAGATTGTTTACACTGAGGCTGACAGGAAAATAATAGAGAGACAACAACAACAACAAGCATAAAAAAATTGTCCTGAAAAAAAAAGTTGGGTAAAGAAAAGAGGATGAAAGAATGTGAGTGGTATGTATGTATGTATGTATGTATGTATGTCTTGGGTTGTTGATGGACGAGGTGGGAATACTTTCGGGGTTGGGTTTGAGGGATGGGTTGGTGGGAGGGAGAGGGTGTGGGAATTTTCAGTGTGAGGAGGAACTTGAGACATGTAGACAGGTTTTAAGGGAAGTGAGGTTTTTTAAGGGAAGGGGGTATATATATAGGGGTATGGAGGAACTTGAGACAGACAGGTTTTAAGGGAAGTGAGGTTTTTTAAGGGAAGGTGGTATATATATGTACCAACCTATAAAACACTCAGGGAATGAAATATTATGGAAACCTGTCATTGCTTAATTGGGTGACTGTACGCAAAGGTAATGCGGTAAATCTATAAAAAAAAAATATGATAATGTACAATTGCCAGCACTTAAAACAGGTACAGGAGAAGGGGACTGAAAACGCTGCCTGTATCATTTATAAGTGCTGGCAACTGTACACTAAAACAGAAAAACATTAATGAAAACAGCTGTTAACAAGTGGACTATGAACAGGATAGATGCATGTAAACAAATCTGACAAACCAGACGACCCTGTATGTATGGAAATATGAAGTAAGGGAAACATTTTATCGTTCGTCAATTGGAAGCTAATAAAGTCAAGAAACATATACTGCTTTAAGATATATAATTGTTTCGTGACACAAGCAGTTAGTTGGAATCACCAGCTCCCAATTAATTCTTCAAGAACACTAAAAGCCTAGTAATGTAATATTCTGGGAGTAGGAATCTGAGGGGGTGGGAGGTAAGGGGGAGGGGGGATATAGGAAGGGGGAGTGAGTGGGGAAGGGGGAGAGTGGAAGTGGAGTGGTAACCTCGACCAATTGAGCGTGACCAAACCCTGACCAAAGAGTGACCACAAGGGGACCATCTGAGACCCAGGCAGGCGTACACACACACCACTTTCACACGGTGTTTATGTGGTGGTTGGTGGCCGTAGGTGGGTAAGAGAAGGAGGAAGAGGAGGACAGAGAGCAGGTAACCTAATGGGTATACAGAGGTCGTGGGGGGGGGCAGGGGGGGGGCAGTGGGGAGGGGGAAGGAAAGGGGCACAACTAACAGACCCTATATACAGATAAAATATACTGACTCATCTCACAGAAAACTGACATAATATTATCTTAAGATAGAGTTCACACACACACACACACACACACACACACACACACACACACACACACACACACACACACACACACACACACACACTTTTACGGTCTGGAAGGTGAATAAAACGTGAATAAAACACTGAAGTAACGTAAGCCCGAGTGTCTGTCCAGTAAAATATCCATCAGATTCTGAGGTACAGAATAATGTACTGATGGGTAAACATACAGAGTCTCGGATATCTAAACTATTATCACATCTTTTGTCTCTACACACACACACACACACACACTAAAGGTAATTTATATCGATGATTCTCCTGTTAGTCCTTCAGTAGTTACATGGAAAAGTAAAGAAATAAACAAAATAGCTATTATTTATACATTGGTGAAAGTGAGGAAAGGATTAGAGTATATAGATGACAAGGGGAAGTGATATGAGGGAGAGATGAGAAAAATGAAAGGTGGAGAGATTAGGGAATATGACAGAAGTGAGATAGAAGGAGTATAGGATGCATGGATATGGGGAAGGAGAGAAAATGTGGAGGGGCTCTCAAGGAGTAAGAGACAAGGGTAAGCAGGTAGGAAGGAGTGGAAAAGTGACATGGGTAAGCAGGTAAGGAGTGGAAGAGAGACAAGGGTAAACAGGTAAGGAGTGGAGAATAGACGAGAGTAAGCAGGTAGGAAGGAGTGGAGAAGCGTCTTGAGTAATTACACAAGTAGGAAGGAGTAGGAAAAGAAGAAACAATTTAAGGAGAGGGTGAGAGGACAGAACATCAGGAGTCGAAGGGAGTAACACAGGGGGGAGACGTATGACACAATGAGCATTTAAAGGCGTGAGGTAAGACAACAACTCGTGAAGGTGAGGGTGAGGGTGGGGGACATGGGGAGGAAGGAAGGATGTAAGCAAGTGCGGGTGCTGGCTGGCTGTCTGTCTGGTTGGAGGGAATGATAGGCAGGGAGAGCAAAGATGAAACACAAGAATAGATAGATAGATAGATAGATAGAGAGATAGAGAGAGAGGGAGAGAGAGAGAGAATGAGGAATAGGATGAAGGTATAGAGGGAAAGCATGCTATAATATTTTGGTTTAGGAAGCGGTATAGGGAGATGGAAGTATAGAAACACAGTGACAATAATTAAGGTGAGGATAACATTAAGACTGTGAGAGGAAGAATGATATTTGGGAGAAACAATAAGGAGAGGATATAAAAGATTACTATAGCCTAATAATAAAGAAACATATATGATCGCATAGAGAGAGGAGGGGAAGAATGAGACAGAGACCAAAAGGAAGACAAATGGATATAAGCAGAGAGAGAGAGAGAGAGAGAGAGAGAGAGAGAGAGAGAGGAAGGAAGGTAAAGAAAGAGCCATGCTTACGTACTATAAGTGTGAGTGTGCGGGCGTTGGGAGAGAGAGGCTGGGAGAGAATTAAGTGAGAATGGGACATGAAAAATACGACGTGGGAAGGAAAAAATCACAGAGAGGAGATGTACACAGTCACGAGGAGAGAGAAGAAGTGGAGAATAAAAGTGTGTAACTAAAGCCTTATACTCTGTTTGTCACCCGGTCCTCTCTTACTTCACCAACACCACTCTCTCTTATTTTGTTACTCTGTGTTTATCATCATCGATTTTACTTGCTTTTCTTTCTCTAAATCACCAGTGGTCTCTTTTTTTACAACAAAGGATCAGCTTTCTATCGTTCGGTCTTTTTATTCTGTTCTTACTCTATCAGTAGGACTTTTTTATATATAATTAGAAATATATCATTAAAAATACTAAGTAAATAGAAATATTTGCATAGACAAAATGAAAATATCTTACTCCAGAATAATGAGTTACCGGTATGTATTATACAGTACTGTACTATACATAATATACAGTATGTAGGACCATTCAGGAATAATGGAGCGATCTGTTGTTATGAAATTGGAGTGCCTATAATATGCCAGACAACAGATGATTAGAGAATTTGTTTTATAACACAGACTGGAGGAATCAGTAGCCCTCCAATTTGTCTATAATACAACAGCCTTAACCGCGAAAATAATCGTTCAAGAATTATTAATTAAACGCCTGGAAATTCCTTAATATTGGAGGGAAATATTGTGTGTACGTGCATGCATGAGAACGTGTGTGTCTGTGTGTTGTGTTTTTTGTGCATGTGTGTGTGCATGTGTGTGTCGTGACTGTGCGTGCGTGCGTCGTGACTGTGTCTCTGTGCTTGTGCAACTATGAGTGTATACTGTATGCATGCTTGAATGTTTGTATGTAAATACAATCACCAACGTTACAGCGAACATCTTTAGTGAGTAATTTTTCGACAACACTTCTGTCATCATTAGAATTACTTGAAGGTCACATAAAAATTAACAGATTATTTCAATAAAAAAAAAAAGCTACTAAAATCATAAAATCAAAATTTTTGATGAACAGAAATAAACACATTAACTATTTTTAAAGATTTGGTTTCAATAATCATGAAACTTTATTGATTGTATTGAATTACTGTCTCTATTCAATTATATTTTTCATTAATTTATTGTGATGAGAAATGTTGTCGAGACGTCACCTAATAAAAATATTCACTGTAATGTTGGTTGATGAATTTATCCTCAGTCTCCGATTCCATTTTTTTTTTTTTATTCCATGAGATTACATCCATCACTTCTGTGTATGTATGTCTGTATATGTGTGAATTTGTATGTTTCTGTGTGGATATGTAAACATTTTAAATACCTGTATATACAATCAGTGTGTGAGCATGATACCTGTTCTGTTTTGTTATGTGTGTATTATTATGATGTACAAAAAAGTTAATTCCCTCAACCAGCAACAATATAAACTGACTGTGGTTCGAAAGACAATAACAGTTCACCATCTACTGTAAAGTCATGGTCTAATGTACTGCAACACCTTCCAATGAGATGGCTTCGAAAAATGATCCGAAACTATAGCTGTTGGTGTGTGCAATTTTGGTTCATAAAATTAACTCAAATAGCTCGCTTTTATTCACCAGGTTGCAGTACATTAGACCATGACTTTTTACAGCTTCTTTCGGAAATTTGTTCAGTACTACACATACTGTTAAAGGTGCTATATATGGTTTCAACCCCTCCTTACTGGACGACAGGTTACGGTGTCGAACCTCAGACGAACAGCCTAAAATTAGCAAGTATCGAAGCAATGGCATTCGTTCATCCAGTTCAGTCGTCGGTGAATGAAGGACACTGCTTCGATACTTGTTATTTGCGTCAAATTTATATCACCTTCCATAATGGGCGTAGCAAGAACTTCTGAATTGAGCTATACAGTACCGTATGTGGATATGTTGTATGTATTCCGCTGTTTGTGTGTATGTGTGTGTGTGATTTGGTAAATATGTGTGAGTGAATGAGAGGTGTGTGTGCGTGTGTGTTTAAGTGACTTGGTGTATATATGTGTGAGTAAATGAGAGAAGGTGTGTGTGTGTATGTATGTGTGTGTGTGTGTGTGAGGGTCGGGTGGCGGAAGGGTCGAGGGCAGAGGAGCCATGAAACCCGAGTGAGCCATTGTGCTGCCGCGAGCCATGTCTCCTTAAACCTGACACCCGGGGAAAGGCTCTTACACACACACACACACACACACACACACTCACACAGTTAATCTCATTCACTCACACATATATACACCCTGGCCACTTACACACACACCCACCACACACTCACACACACACACACACATACAACTCCATGAAGGCACTCGTGACTTGTTAGTGAATGTAGATACATGTGTACCACTATTTATTCCGTTACCTATATTGTTCCACAACTACATACATGCCTATTAATTAAAGATAACTATAGATCACCTGCCTACATATATAACAGACTTCCTCCTACGTTAATTCCTATCATTATCACCTATACCCACACCCACCCATTTCATATCCACTCGTGGTGTCACCTATGCATCCCACATCCAGGCTCATATACCCCACGCCCACGTCACGACCACACCCACAGAGGCACCACCACGTCCACGATACTCACTGGTACTGTACACATGTAGGTCAGCTTCTCAATGCACGAAAAGTCCTTATCAGTTGAGGTCAAAGGAGGGAAACATATCACCTTTCCTAAAAGTCTATTTCATGTCTCCCTAAATTATTGCCCTCCACAGTCACTGTATAGATTCTGCTTGTATTCGTTTTATTTTGTTGGACATGTCATATGGAATTTAGCACCACTGTGTTGTTAGGTGATACATGGAAGGTTAACACGTACAGTCACTCATCAAAATTAAGACACCCCCTCAGGCCAATCACCTTCTTATACGTGTGATATCGGTTCTGGCAACAATGTACGTGACGTCAATGATGGCGCTTGAGATATTATGAAGTTGATCTGCTCGACTCACTTTGAATTAAGGATAGATGAGACGAAGCATGAGTTGAGATAATGATTCGAGCCAACCAGCCTTCCTCCAAACACCACACACACACACCATCACCTCTGACGTCAGGTACAATGTTACCAGAACCGATATTACACGAGTTAATAGGTGTCGTACCTGGCGGTCTTTACTTTTATAAGTGACTGTACACTTTCCCACCTCATCAACTTTGGCGTTAGTGGGGTGCGGGAATAAGGGACAGGCTTTCTACCCACCCACCCAAAGCCTGTCCCCTTATTCCCGCATCCCCCAGTCCCCCCACCCCAAGCCTGTCCCCTACTCCCGCACCCCCCTCCCCCCTCGTGTCGTGGTGACGGTGGCCTCCGTGGTGGGTGGCGTTCTTCCCAACACAGTAGTTTTCACGGGGCCAGCAGCCAAGGGGACGTAAAACTCGATAGGTCAGATAGCGAGGCTGGGAATGTGAGTGAGGCTTTTGTGTGTCCGGTGTGGGTTTTAGTGCAGGTGGAATTATTCTCTTCAGGGAGTATTAGGTGTTTCGGGACCTACAGCAGTTCTTACAGTCATCTCCAAAATCTTACAGTGATTCTCCCTAACTCTCTGGATTCCTCTATTATTGTACAGTTATTAAGGCTGTATCTCCCCCCTCGTCCTTGTAAAAATATCACATGACAATAGAAATAACACATACGACTGAGTAATCAAGATGATAAACAATGGTAAACAAACACGACTATAATATGTAGGAGTAGTCAAGAGGGTTAGGAAACATAACAAGAACATTTGGTGATAAATGTAAACATGGATACTTTAGACAGGTGTTCCAGAAAGACAGTCATAATATCTGTACATGTTTTGCTGGGAACAGTACGACAGTCAACGGACGAAACGCCTGAATAATCGTTAGAGAAAACATAACTGTAGCTCTATTTCGTCATTCCTAAAAATTGACCCAAGTCTACACTCTAAATACTTTGTGCACGCCCATTCCCAACCACACGTAACGCTGAATATCTTAGCAACAAATACTATATACATTGTGATAACTGATATACTCATGGGGCTGGGGTCCTCGGATTGATAGAATGCTTACATTCTCTCCCATAGCTTTATGTCTCTGGTCTATTTTAATAATAATAATAATAATACTGTATACTAGTTACATGCATAGGCTACTGTATACAACACTCTTCATACATGTTCTGTTGCTACATTCCAAGCCAGGAGTTTAAGAAAAAGTTACATTACAATATACAGATGTCAAATCGTACGGTAATGTAACTGAGGACCCCGTAGGTGAATATTGCCTATAGTGATGTGGGCAATACTTTAAGGTTTGGGCGCTCTTTCGGCCCCAGCCACTCATATCAAGTCTACTCTCTCTCTCTCTCTCTCTCTCGGTGTGCAATGCCTCTATAATGCACGAAAATTATATTGTCAATATCAAGTCTACTCTCTCTCTCTCTCTCTCCCTCTCTCTCTCTCTCTCTCTCTGGCACACACACAGTCATGATACCACGTGAACTCCACAACGGCAAACATATTTCCTTTAAATTGTCAAGTATTTCTCCTTTCCAGTTTGAGCCCCGAGAAACTTAATCCGTCAGTATCTGGACCCTCCACTCCAGCCCCGGAAATTTACAGATCGTGGATTTAAGGAGGAAATACAGTGTTTGTAAATGTGGAACACCTGGCTGATTCCTACTAACTATTCCAAGCAACAGACACCAATATATTTCATAATCTGGTCCGTTTTCCTGACATACTTTGGAGGAATCATGGCGCTTGAATGTACCAAAAATGTATGCTCCCCTTAAGGCGTAAATCTAAAGCGTTCCGTTCGGCCACTGTACTGGACTTGGCTTTCACGTCAGTAAGTAATATGTTAATTTCAGAAAATGTTCATGTGGTAATATGTTCATTATCATGTCAGGACTTCACCCTGTAATTTTATCCGTATAGTTTTGAATCACTCTGTACCGTATACTGTTTTAAGTTTACAAAATTGTCTTACTGTTGTACGTATAATCACTGCTTACTCAGTTGATGTGAAGCAAATTTACCTATCTTGGACAAATATTAATAATAATATGTGAAGGAAGTGGAGTGATTATGCTTGGGTAAACACAACGCTGGAGCGTCTGTCTAGCAGGCTTGCCAACCGAACCGTGCTAAGCAGGAGAAATATAGCCGATTTTCATATCTGAACTGCGTATAATAGCTTTGCATTACATACGTTATCAAATTAGGCTATAACCATTGAATGTTAAGAAACTGAAAGCAATTGTCATCGTTCTGTGATCAAAGTAAATGTGCTGACGTCATGATATTATTACAACATGACCAAATGTTATCACTACAACTAAGCTCAGTAGTAATTAGTGATAGACGGAATGAATGAGAAAATAATTGAAATACTTTCAGTCAACGTCGCGACACAATAAAAAAGTGATAATTCTAAACCGAGTCTTCCAAGTTATTGCTTCTTTTTAACAGAGCATTTTATATGATAATTAAAGCTGAAGAAAAACGATAAAGGAGAAAAAATGCCTTAAGTCTCTTATAGCATGAGGAGGAAAAACAAAAGAAACAGCAAACCGAAGGAATAAAAATGAAGGAGGGACAGTTAAAATACTTCCACATCTGATCACTGCAGGCAGTATCCTCCTACGGTGGTAGGTGGGGGGAGAGCAATACTTGATTATGAGCAAGATTCCTCGGTATAATGTATGTAATGTACATTAGTTCACGAACGTTCTTACCATTTTCAAGTGTACGTAATTAGTAATCTGAAACTGTGCTTAAAAATAATTATATTGTACTGTAATTACTATATGTCTAGTGGTGAAAGGCAACTTTGATGATCGCACAGTAGCTCACAGACTCGCCAACATCGCCTAGTCACGAATAGAGGATGTGGAGTGTAGACGGGAGCCTACGATTACCCGTCCCCTTGGCCGTGCTACCGGCAGTGTGATTTAAACAGTGGCAGTGAATACATGTTAGCATCTCTTGTCTCTGTGTCGGTTTCCTCTTCCAGTGTTAATTTAGTTTGCGTGGATTTCATGGCACTTCATCGTGTACAGGGAACACGATGAAGAGTTATTAAATCGTGGTCGTGTCTCTGGTGTGTTAGATAAGTGGTTTACCAAGTGTGAATGGATAATCTGAGGCTACGAGAGCTTGGTAAATAAGAAATAAGTGAACATGGTTATCGATATGCCATGTCTGCGTTGGATCATTATATTGCCTTGCCAGTAATATTACGTACTTAAACCTGGTATGACGACACGAGTGTTTTCATCAACCTCCAACCTTTGCCTCCAACCAACTGACAGCCCCGTTTGGATGTGACTCAGGTGAGTACAGTACTGACATTGCCATCTTCTAAACTTACCCCATACAACGCCTTAATTCTTCGCTTTCAAAATTATGTAATCCACCGACAAATATTGGGCGAGGCTTTAATTTGGCAAGAAAGAAGTGTAAAATGTTACGTATCAACGTGTACTTGAGATCAACTTAATGCCAGTTGTCCTAAGTACAGTACACTTACTTTGTAGTACACTTCGGAGCAATCTATAGCCTCCAATTCGTCGAGTAGGCTATACTACAGTCCAACAAGATATATAATTACTACTTACCTTCAACACTTAATCCTCTGAGAGTATGGTAGGTCTTCGTTAGGCTATATCTTTTACTGTGGAATTTTGTCTGTCTTCTGACGTGGTAAAAGGTGTAGCCTAATGTCCTTCGTAGTCTTTACAATACAATAGTTCCTCTCGGTCTTGCTGGTAGCCTAATAGGTCATATATCCGGATCCTCCCGTCTTGTGGCCTTGAGGAATAGGCCTACTGCTGTAAAAACAATGTAAGCAATTGTATATTTTACTGCTAAAATATTTTGTAAATTAAATACGCATTGTTTTGCTATATTCAAAGCAAACAAAACCCTTCATCATGCAGCTGTTTGTTGTTATACTGGCTATATAAGAAAGCATAGTATATGGGTGTGTGTATAGAGTTACACTTGTCATGGTCTGTTTCACAATGTTCCTTACACCCTATAATATGGAAATAAGCTTCATCTATTACATTATTATGTATTATAATTATCAAACCTTGGTATTTCATCTCCATTCACCAGATTAGGCTATATTTGAAAATCATAAAGTACCTGTTGATGAATGGAGAGGGAAGAGAGAATGAATACTGTATAGGCTATGGTAGTAAACACAGAATCACAGATGAATATATAACCCCAACTTTGTTGTATAATAATTATGGAAACACTTTTTGGCGACTTTCATGTCCCCTTTGTGGGATACACTATACTGACATAATACTGTACCGTACTGTGAAATGATTTTATATGTATCGGTAGCTTATACAATATATATATAGGCCTATCACTTAACGTTAGAGTAACATGCTCCTCCATATTAATATGCCGGTTATCACTCGCTACTATTATTTGTTCTATACAGGTAGACTAAGTTGACACGATAATGTTTTTCATAAAATATTGTTCTTAACATAAGCTAACTGACTTGAATATATCGAAAAACCTCAGTACATGTCACTTCCTTACCTTTGGCAGTACAAAATTCACGAAAGCCGTAGAATGTGTGTTCTTACTTGATGTTTTTCCCGCCTCTGTTGATTAGCCGCAGTCCCGCCACGGAACCTGTGAAGTCACACACGCAATGCAAAGTAGTTCCTCTGGTTGCTGCTACTAGGGACACATTGTCCAGGTATTACCTCTCAAACCCAGGTTTCTGTAATACTTTGTATCGTCCTGGAAATACTGTATTGTAAGTGAATCCCTGTACAAACAATAAACATTTTTACTTGTGTGTTGCTCCGCTATGCGACTATAGCCTAACTAGGCTACAGCCGCATTAAAAGCTTTTTTTTTTTTTTTTTAAATAGGATGACATTACTGAGTTTGTGGTATGCCTTTGCTTTAAGTTAGCCTGAAAACAAAACATTCTATATTCTATTCTATTATGTTACATGTTCTTAGTCAGCGGGATGCCTCCTATCATCTAACCTGCGAATATTGAAACGAACAAATTGATTTGTTAATAATCTTGTATTTTGCCGCCACACTAACGTTTGTAAATTATTGTTATGTCGATTTCATATGAAGATCGTGTTAATTGCGTTTTGATAATATGCATAATGAGCGATTTCCGTATGACGTAACAAGGATATATTATCCTCGTTGCAATTACTCAAAATCAATTACCCCAGAAATATTTGCATTAAGGCATAGCGGAACAAACGCATGTACTAATTGCATTGAAAATAAATGCTATTATTGTTGTCATTATTATTATTTTTCATTAGTATTATAAGCTTTGTTTGGCATCATTTTTTCGTCAGACATCGCAATCATAATGATTATTGTAGCCTAGTTTCAATTCAGCAGAAAGGTGTAAGTAAGCACTATACTTTATTTTTACCTGATGATCCAGAATCGTAGTACCGTAGATTTGGCACATTCACAGTAACGATCCCTCTTATTATTGTGATCTCTTTGGCTAGGCTATCTATGATGAAAATATATAATATAAATAAATCTATAAATACAAGAACGGCTTCAATGCCTCTTCTGATTGATCATATTTACAAGGGACAATCATATTTTTGTTCCAAGTCTCACAATTGTATCTCTGCAATAACATTATACGATACAAAAAGTACTGAAGGTATCACATCTAAAAAAAAAAAAACAAGCAAGACTTCGTAGCTTCTGTTGGTACACATTATGGGTCGTAGGCAAGAACAGTGGTGGTGCACTGTTGACGATGGTGTGGTACCGGTACGATGACTTGTTTGTGTATTGAGTCATCGTAGCTGTAACACCAACAATTATCTTGCTAACCTATTACCCTTGATGCTAAAGAACTAGCCTAGTTATATTTACGATACTGGTAATATATGAAAGCCTACCTGTGCAACAATAACTAATTTTATAGACAATATTTTCATTAGACCAACATACACAACATTATTCAAGCAGCCGCTAGTTCATTCTTGAAATTTATTTGCCTGTCCCTTTTTCCTACTCCATAATTATCTACATCAGTTCTTCCAACATCATCGTTTTGTTTTGTATTTATTTTAATCATATTCCCTCTCCCCCTTTTTCCTCCTCTTGCACCTAACTGACAGAAGGAGGGAGTGCTTGCTTGCTTGCTTGCTTGCAGTCGCCCCCTCTCTCAGTGACCTTGGAGTGTAATTGTACAGGGTCACGCCTCACTGCCTGCCCCCTCCCTCCCCGCCTTCTCCTCCCCTACACCCATCTCTACCCGCCACCTCGCTTCCTTCTCTTTCCCCGTGCTTGCTTCCTACCCTCCCTCCACCCATGGCCCAGGTAAATAACTAATTCAAGTTATTTTGATTAAGATAATAACTTAAATAACATCAATGTTGAAATTTCACTGACATAGTGGAAGATTTTAAACAGTTATTTCAATAAATGACTTCGAAGTATTATGTATGGTAATGGTTCCAGTTCTTAAATTATGATGATATTATTCATAGTGACATGTTTAATCAGAATATAATGGCATGCTTATTGTTTTTTACAATTTCTAAATATTACTTTCCTAATACAGTACTCCATATACTGCAACACAAAATTTTAGTACCAGTACTGTAGTGCTGCTTAATTAAAATAAAACTATTTCATGAATTCAAATGTAAATAATATTATAATATATAGGATTTCATTTAGCAGTGCATGGTACAGTATTATGAGTCCATACAATATTACTAATTGAGTAGCCATATCAGTAGTAGGACTATAGGATATGTAGACTTGATGTACAGTACTTGAATTACATGGTAGACTTAGGCCTAATCCTGTAGTGAGGTACCTAATCAAGACTTCACAGTACTTAGATAAACCAACAGTAGATGCACTTTGTAAATATACCCAGTTGACATTCTATTTCTGTCCTCTGGAAAGACCTAACTGCAAAATATTACTCTTGATAGACAGAAGGGATACATTAAATGACAAATCTATAGTAAACCCTTAAATCTATTTAGAATTTTAGATGAAGGAATAAGAATGGTTAAAGTGGGGATGAACAGAATAATCAGTCATACATGTTTGACCTGCTAGTACGGTACAGATTATTGCATTGAGTGCTCTTTATTGTACTGTATATTGTAATGACTGTACTGTATATTGATTGTAGTTAGTACCATATTGTAAATTGTAGTAGGCCTAAGTGTAATATTTTAGAATGAGTGAGATAATGTATTGAAGAGTGAGTATAATGGAATGAATGAGTATAGCCTAATCGAGTGAGTGAGAGTGATTGAAGAGTGTGAGTATAATCGAGTGAGTGAGAATAATATATTGAAGAGTGTGAGTATAATCGAGTGAGTGAGAATAATGTATTGAAGAGTGTGAATATAATGGAGTGAATGAGTTTAGTAGAGTGAGTGAGTATAATGTGTAAAGAGTGAGTGAGTGAGGGGATAAGATGAAGTGAGTGACTGAGAGTAGGAGTGTTGCTCGCAGCTCGAGTCTAGTCACACCTGCCAGCGTTCCGTTCCGTTCTTGTTGTCACGGCTTTGGCTTCGTCTCGACCTATTCGTTACACATGGTCACACAAATTCAGTACAGTCACGATGGAAAAGTCGCCTCTCCTGTCTGACGGTAAACTCTGAAAAATATGTGTCACGTAGAGAGAATATTATTTGCCGTCACGAGTCTGATAAACTTAGGATTCATAATAGCCTATAGCAGAAAATGGAAATACAGTAAGTAATTTACATCTTTTTCACGACACTTCCAATCTCAGTCCATCACCAGTCAAGGGAAACCACGAAACTTTTGACCATGAATATACCTTAAAATCGAAGAAGCTACATAATAATAATATGTAGACACGTGTGATTTAGCAAAGCGGATTTTACTTGTTGACCAAGGCTATTCAAACTAAAGAAGCACACAGACAGATGCAGAAAAATCAGAGGGAAGTAATAAATGACGACGGTCGCCATAAATTTCGTCAGTGTACAGTAAGAATATCCATCAACAAGGCACGAGGAACATGAGTATAACACGGACAAGATTATATATTTTGAGGAGGAAGAATGGTTCAGCAAGTCCAAAGTCCTCTTAAAGAAAGAACAAAAATGAGAAACTAGAGGTATTGGGAGGAAGGCAAAGGGGGGGGGGGGGGGGGGAGAGAGAAGGTATGGGATAAGAAACGGGGAGGGAATAATCACGCTCGACCCCATGATTTGAGAGTTGTGGTCGGGTCCTTTGTGCTACCCCCTCCCCCCTACGCCCCCCCGGAGGTATTATAGAGGCTTCAACACCGTCTCAAAATGGCCTGCTTAGTCGGCACCACTTGGAGAAACCGCGTCCGATACCGTGACACTCCTCGGTGTTGGCCTCGGCTTTGTTTACATTACAGTACATACAGTAGGATGGAAATGTTTTTTTTTATTACAGTGGGAACTATAGCACCAAATCAGGGGTACAGGTGTGATTTATTTAAGGTTGAAAAGAGACCTCCCTAGGCCTGTGAGAACCTGTAGGACTAAGAAGGTGATAAAGAGGGACAATAAACACGAAAGAAATTGACAGTAAGGAAGGAAGGACAGTTGAAGAATTGAAAGGGAGTGGTTGCCCACATCACTGCCTGAAATATTCCTACTGGAAATCTGTAGTAGAGAAAATGTGGCTAGTAGAATAGAAAATATGAAGATGCTGAGGTGAAGAAATAGACTGCATGGTGGTAAACCAAACAATATGAAGCCGGCAGTCTGACTTGGAAATAAGATGTACCGTACTGTACAGTAACCGAGTCTTGGGAAGAAATAAAACATCGTTCCGTGGGTCACAATCGGCAAAAAAAAGTCATGGGTATGACAACAAAGAAATAAGACTATAGTGCGTTTATATCCTGGAGACACACATACACACACGTCATTATAAAGTCCTATAAAGAGTTTTGTTTGGTACCGTACTCATACTCACCTAGCCTAACCACATGATAAAGTTCAGGTACTGTATTGCTTGTCCTACTAATTTCAAACAATGTAGAGTAGTCTATACGTGGCTATAAGTCAGAATTATTATGTTTTATAAAGAATCCAGTCAGAGATATTAGAAGAGAACTTCGATTATCATGCAGTATAATATCTTATCCCAGTTTATTTTAATTTATTTATTTAAGCCAATGATGTTACTCGGATATTTGAAGATCCGACTGAGCGACTAAAAATACGATTGTTGGTTTGTAGTAGCCTAGTTGTTAACATTTTAAGTTTACAGTACCGTAGATTGGTACGGTAGAACATAAAGTAAAACATAAAGTACATTTTCTTTCGTCAGGTTTTTGAAGTGAGCTAAGATTATAGCCTACTCGAGGCGAACCTCAGATACATTATTTGTGGATCCGGGAAAAGGTATCGATGTAGACTGGATGAACAGGTTATGATGGATATTGATGTGGAGAGAGAGAGAGAGAGAGAGAGAGAGAGAGAGAGAGAGAGAGAGAGAGAGAATTATGATAAATATGAATTCTATCGAGCTAGGCCATGCAGCCCATTGAAGTTAACGATATTGATGTAGCAGGAGAGAGAGAGAGAGAGAGAGAGAGAGAGAGAGAGAGAGAGAGAGAGAATAAATATGATAAAACTGAATTCTATCAGCTAGCCTAGGCCACTTAGCCCATTGAGGTTAAAGATGCAGGGGCGTTAACTTTCCCCACGAGGTTTGACTAGTATCGAACCCGGACCAAGTGGTGATCGTCTCTCTCTCTCTCTCTCTCTCTCTCTCTCTCTCTCTCTCTCTCTCTCTCTCTCTCCGATAACCTAACCCATCGCTGCACTAACCCAAAGAGAGAGAGATAGAGAGAGAGGGTAGGGTAGGGGAAGAAGCACGATTGTGAGTCAGGATAGATAGAAAGTTCCAAGATACCAATGTGTGTGTGTGTGTGTGTGTGACGGTCGCTCTGCCCATCAGGAAACAAGGGCTTAAACTAAAGGACCTGACCATGGGTGAACGTGGGGTCTGCCTCGTTCTGATTGTACTTTTACCCATGACTCTAATTTTATCTGATTGTTGGTCTCTGATTGTGGTTGGTCTTTTTTTTTTCTTTTTTTTCTCTCTCAAAACATTCGCATATTCGGTTTTCTTAGTGTTGTAATACTGATTATGTTCTTTATTTAGATTAGATAACAGAGCTTAATGCAATGACATGTATTGTTTCAGAGCCTCCCTCGAGTTTTGGATCGGTTTGTTTGTTTGTTCGCAAAAAAGTTGTTCATAGAGTTTTACGAAATGTTAACAAAGGTAGGCAGGCAACAAGTATTTTAAGAGAGATCCAAATAAATCTGAATCACCCTTGCCAGAGTGAATGAGGGTAAAAATGGGTGACTGATTCCGCAGACCATTATTTTTTTCCTGTAATTCAGTTTTCTGGCATTCTTTGGAGGAATCAAGGCTCTCCAATGTATACCGAAAAAGTACAGTACCGGTACCGGTATTCCCAATTTCCCCCTCATGTTGAGCACTACTTTACCATCGCTTACGTAGCCTATCAGACAGTGTTCATTGCATCTTTTAAAAGTAGCATTGTAATTTGTGATAGAATAGGCCCATTTCAATTATTATACAGTACCTTACTTATTATTTGTTAGTGGTGCCGTTGATATAGTGTTGTATATTGTTATTGTTATCGTATTTTATCTTCATCGTTACAGGCTATCTGCTTCCGTATGATACATGACAGTTTGCCTACTTCATTGACTGTTTTGGTTAATTCATTCTTGATTTAGAATGAAAGTCATGTAACTGTTTGTCCTGTCATCCTTTGTTGGGTCTGTTGTCTGTAAGGGCATCCAAACTATTTGATGCTTAAATGCTTCTTGTCACTTGTCAGTGGATATTGGTTATCCAGTGTAAATATACAAGGCTATAAATATGTCCTCTCTATTTCAACCTCAGAACACTACAAAACAGTTTCACTCACAAGTACAGTTTCGATACATCCCTAAATGCTTTCGATTCCATAAAAACAAAGAAAGAAAGCAATAGAACGAATAACTAACTTCGTTTCTATGTTTATTCTTTTATTCCACTCTCTGGCAACTGGTACTCTTCCTCGCGTCATCAGACAACCGTAAATTTGTCTGGTTTTTATTATGGTCAGACTCGCTGAATTCATAATCCATATCTTAGCATACAATATTTCTTTGTCTATTTTTTAGTGTTCAGTTTGAGGTCATCGTGTCGGAAGAAATGTGTAGGTAGGCAACAAGTCTAGTCTATGTTTATCAGCAAGTTATGACTGAGGTGGAAATTCCTCTTGTGGTCTGTAATGTATCATCTTCTTTATTCATGAAAGTAAAATTTTTGTCAGTGATAGTATTGCCATATTTATATACACAGCATACTCTGCAAATTTTTACTCATGAAAATAAATATATATATGATAATACCACATACACACCATTCATGTTTTGAAAAATAAAAATAGAAATGAAGTAGGCTACCAAGTGTGAAATAGCTATACAGTATACTTATACTACCATTAATATCAATACCATGTTTTATAGAACTACCATAGTTTTTTTTTTCCTTATGATAGACGTAGCCATTCCATATATCCTATCCACCAAGTATTATGGAGTTGTTTTATACCATCATGTGTAGGCTACAGCACCTCCATGCCCATCCATGCTGCGTGTTATTTGGTGGTTCATCAGTGCTGTTTTACTCAAGAATCGATTACCTGTTGTCGTATTTTGTGGTCATGTTTCTAAAAATCGCGTCATAACCAAACCTGCTTTAATGATGGGCGGTAAATTGCAGTGCTGTCATCTTTTGCATTTCCTCAGAGTGTGTGTCTGTGTGTCCTTTGTTTTCAGAAATCTGGTTACTTTCTTTGTGTATTGCGTCGAGAATATTTAAACATTATTGTTAATAGCAATTGCATTTGATTCATCATTGGACGTTACAGTTGAAATATTGTCAATTTTCAAAAGAAGTAAATGTGTTTTGCTTATTGTTTTAAAATTAGTCTACTTGTAGTTTGCAATTAAATAATCTAAATATTATTCGTGTTGTAAGCAATTGTGTTGTAGATGTAAAAAAGACTTTTGTTATAGGCAATTGTGATTAAAAGTACGCCTTTTTTTACCTCTCACTGTCGTCCTATTTGTGATTAATTAAGAGTCCACCTTTTTTTTTATTCCTGGCTCTCCCGTACTTTCTATTCTATAGTAATAAATCGTGTTATAAGCAGTTGTGTTTATAATATATAAAACTCGTGTTACAAGGCAATTTTGATTAAGAATCCACTTTTCTTTAACCTGACCCTCCCTTCCTCTCTACTTGTTTATTAAAAATTCATGTTATAAGAAGTAGTATTGTTGATATAAACAATTGTGTTATAGGGAATTGTGATTAAGGGTATATATATATATATTTTTTTTTCTATCTTTTTTTTCTCGGGGTGATTTGGGTGGACGTGGTTTACCGGAGTGAGTAAGGCAGGCAGGCAGGGAGGACGAGTAGTGCTGGCTGGCTGGCTGGCTGGCTGCTCCACCCTCAAGCCCTGCCCTCAAGAATGTGCCTCTCCCTCTTTCTCCTCTTTCCTCTTTTCTCTTTCCTCCCTCTTTCTCTCTCATCTTTCCTCTGTTCTCCTTCTTTCTCTCTCCTCTTTCCTCTTTTCTCACTGACTTCTTGTTTTTCACCAGGTCTCGTTTCATATTTCTATCCACTTCCTTTTTCTCTTTATTTTCTCATCCCTCTGTTTTACTCATTTTTTCTCCCTGGCTCCTTGTTCTTCACCAGGTCTCTGATTTTTTCTATCCACTCCCTACTTTTTCACTTGTTTTCTCACTTTCTTTCTGATTTTTCTTCCTGACTCCTTGTTCTCCAGGTACCGTAGCCTATCCTATTCCATCGTATATCTCCCTTTCCGTCCCTGTAAAAGTAGATGAAAGAACCATTGCTTAAAAAGGAAGATAGACAAAGGTAATACGAGATAATAAGTTCAGAGGCATCGAATCCACATATGTAAACAGACGATATGTAAACAGACGAGGGTTATTAATCTCTCCTACATGGGTTAGGCTATTCGTATCTGTGTGACTGACAGTGTATTACCGTACTATTTGGACGTTAGACATTTTACCTATAATTTTCCTTAATCTGAATGGAGTGGTCCTTCTGCGGTAAAATTGCAAGCAAGCCCGCCATTTTGTGAAACCCAAAACACTGGGTACCGGTAACTAACTAACTGTGTGGCGGCTTGGTCTGCTGTTTCATCAGAGCGAATGTAAACAAACGGAATCACTGCCTCTATACAACACTATTGCTTTAACCAATACGTCTCGGTCTGATTTGGTGTAACATCTTATGATAACATTATTAGGCTAGGCTACTTCAGGGAGAGTTAAGAAGTTATTTCCCACTTGAAGCAGACATCATGTTACAAAGCGGAAAGCTTCTTTGCCCCACCCTGTACAATTCCGGTCAATAGTTCTCCTCTCTTGGATTTACAATCGATGTTATAAAGTTCTGGACTGTCTAATCCATGACATGTGTACAGTATGTATTACCATAGCCTACTCGAAAATAGCACAGTTTCATGAGTAAGTAAGAGATAACTAGTAATCTCAAGTCTGGAAGGAAAAATAATACAGGTGAAATATTATTTGTTTAGAGTACCGGTAGTGTTTTGGTATGGTATGTACAGTTGACGGCAAAAGTCATATCGCATCACTGCACTTCTTGAAGGATAACACACTGGCTAATTTCCCAACAAACACATTCACCATACATAATAGAGGAGGAAATGTATTGAAATTAATAAACTAATATGGTTCTTTTGTTTACTATCCTGTGAAGGTTATATTTCCATACTGTACGGTACTTCATGACTTTGCCGACGACTTTACTCTACAATCTTATTCACTCGGATAGCCTCAGGGTTCATATAGATATCTATATGAACCCTGGATAGCCTAATTTCGAAGCGATGGGCTGAAACTCCCTCCGAACCCTGAACCCTTTAAGTCAAGATGTTTGTTTACCTGCATCAAGTCACTCGGATTTCATACAATTTCAAAAGTGTGGGTAAAGGAATGAAAAAAAAAAAAATAGTAGTAACCCCCTATATATATTGAGGAAGAAGACACACGAGAGGGGGGGGGGGGAAGGGGAGGACCTATAAATTGGAGAGGAGTGTATAGCGATACGGTACTTGTCTCCACGTGATTCTGGGGTTTCTGACGTCAAGTGCTGGAATAAGTCATCTCTTACAGCCTCTACAACGACCTCGGTGCCTCTCTTATACCTGGGTGGTCCTCTGTATAGGGTAAATAATATATTATGGTCTTTATTTTTGGGGTGGGACAAACGGCTCATATTTTCATGTCTAGGTGTATCATTTTTTATTTATTTTTTATAGAGTTGTTTGTTTATGTGTGTGCTTCATTTTATATTCTGTAATATCTGAATTCGGAAATTATGATGATGCTGTGGTCTCCAAAATTGAACTTGAATTATTTATTATTTTATCCCTCTGTGCATGAATAAATTACCTGGATCATACATAGACTATGGTTAGTGGTTATATTGACTGGCCAAATGTGGTCTCGGTAAGAATTCTAAGTGGGTTGAGAATTCGGGCATTGGTAGTGCTTGTTGTTGTTGTTGTTGTTGATGATGTTGGTGGTGGTGTGTGTGTTTATTTGTTAGCCATAACTTGGTAGATTTGGAACCTCAAATTATAAGTACCTACACATTCAAACTAAAGAAATGAATTTGATAAAGAAATCATTAGCATTTTAATTTGTTTACAGGTGTACGAGTTTCTTGCACTGTATATGTGTATGTATGTATTATGTGTACCGTATCAGGTATGTTGTGGTTTGTATTATTATGGTTGTGAAGGAAGACAACAGTGGTGTAGGTGGACGAGCTTTTTTCACTGTATGTATGTATGTATTATGTGTATAAGGTGTGTTGTGGTTTGTATTATTATGGTTGTGAAGGAAGACAACACTGGTATAGTAACATACATACTTACACTTGGTTCTGTGGTTGCACCTGACTGACCACTGGATGCGTGTAATGTTCCTATTGCATGTTCTCTGGAAAGCAGTGTGTGAGGCCAGAAGAAAGTGGGTATGTGCGTGCGTTTGTCCGTATGCACACGTGTGTAAGAGAGAATGTGTGGTGTGTAGGCTATGGCTATGCGGAAGACAGTTGTGTGTTTTCGTGCGTGAGTAGGATATGTGTTTATATGCGTGGGATTGTATATGAGTGCTTGTGTGATGTGTATTTGTGTATTCATGCAGTACACCCGACATGTATACACACAGTTAACTAGGTCATTGGTGTTTGCTTTCAAAATGTGTCTGTCTGTAACGAGTAGGAGGCATCTGAACTCAGAAAAATAAAGAAAGATACTCTCCTCCCCAAGAAATAATAGAACACATACACACGTTCTGGGGGAAATGTGGGTCACCCCTTAACATAATATCCAGGATCTAACCTATTATCTACAGGGGGAAAAGTAGTCCAACTTGTATTATATGTATTTGGGTTTTCTCAGGTTAGTGGAACATACGGTAATTATAATTCCTAGAAAGCCTCCCACTGCCTCTCTGACCCCACTTGTCCCTCTCCCTCCCTACCTTCCCCATTTGCCCCCTCCCTCTCTGACTCCCTCCTACCCCCTTAACTCTCTCTGTCCCCACCTGTCCCCCTCCTCTGACCCCCTCCTATCCCCCTAACTCTCTCTGTCCCCTCCTCTGCCTCTACCCTACCCCCCTAGTAGCTCTCTGTCCCCACCTGTCCCCCTCCTCCTCTGACCCCCTCCCTCCCCCTACCTACCCCCCCCCTCCCTCACTTGAGTGTAGCATCAACGAGGCGTGTATCCTCACCTCGACGGCTTCATCACGAGACAAATGCCCTCCTTTTTTGTGGCCAAGGTGTAGTGCTGCTGACATGAAAAGAGAGGATTACGAGAGAAAGAAAGAGGAGGGGGGGGAGGGGAGGACACACATACAGACACACAGATGCATACATAGTGTACATATATAGGCTACAGGCAGACAGGAAGATACACACATACCTATACATGCATACGTACAGACTGTCTCAGAGGTAGATAAGGCCAGCAGTCAGTCAGTGTGATGTGGTAGACAGAGAGACGCATATGAGAGGCGAAGCAAATCAGAGAAACAAAGAAAATTTAATTTGCATTGTCTTCAACTGTAATACTTCAGTGAAATAAATGTGAAACTTTTAATATTTCTACCTTCCTCACTTTTTTTTTTTATTATTTATTTATTTATTTATTTTTTTTGCCACGAGGATTTCGAGTACCGGTACATACGTATGATAAAATGTTTTGTAGAGATGGGATTTGGATAGGATGCTGAGCCGAGTAATCCCCCTGTGGCGATTTCTCCCGACTCCTGGATTAGTCTTGTTATTCTCTCTCTCTCTCTCTCTCTCTCTCTCTCTCTCTCTCACACACACACACACACACACACACACACACACACACACACACACACACACACATTCCCACCCACCTCCACACTCCTCTCAAATGCCATTCATAAAAAAATCTAAGAAGGAAATGACACTTCTTACACGAGAGGCTTAGACTTAGTGGTGGTGGTGTGTGTGTGGACAGGGTTCCTACGAGTGTTCCTCTCAATGACAACCATTCCTTAGTTCATTCCTCCTCTCCCTCCCCTGCCATTCACGCCGTGTTTACAGTCTTATGTTGTATGAGAGTTTTGTCACCTCGTCTCACTTCACTTTACAAATATATTATACTCATTATGTTTTGGGGGGAATTCTACTTGAAGGGAGAGAGAGAGAGAGAGAGAGAGAGAGAGAGAGAGAGAGAGAGAGAGAGAGAGAGAGAGAGAGAGAGAGAGAGAGAGAGAGAGAGAGAGAGAGACAGACCGACCCAATAAAGAAGGAATGTTTTTATTTAGAGTAAAAGGGAAGTGAACTTTTTACAAGGCCCCAAAGAATTTATAAAAAACTCGTGGGTGTTACTAAGATGTGTGTTACCAAGTGGCCTTTACTGGTATGGGCCAACAATAACATTTTATACCCGTAAAGTTTTGTAGTAGTTTCGATTCACGACACAAATATATCCTTGTATACTCAAACGTTTCTGGCAACACTTGCCACGTCTTTATTCTTGTGTTTGTTCATATTTAGTTGTTCTTCCTGTTACCACTACACTACCCCCACCAGTATCCAACACCCAACACCACCAAACTCTCTTCCTGCACCATCACCACCTCCTTCACCCCTCTTCTATATGCACTCAATCATTACCCATCACCCCTTCCTTCACCCCCAAACACTCAATCACTACCCCTGCACCACCCTTCCTACACCATCATTCCATCATTCACCCCTCTAATGCATCCACTATTTTCCATCACCCCTCATACACCATCACCTCGATAACCACTGCATTCCACCACCACCACCACCCTTTCTCCTCCCTCCACCACCATCACCACCCTTTCTCCTCCTCCACCACCACCACCCTTTCTCCTCCTCCACCACCACCCCCCTTCCTCCTCCAGCAGCACCCCTCCTTCAGCGTAGCGTGTAGCGTGCCTTCTGACATCCGCCCTCCTTACCTCTTTTTGCACCACTATTTCTCTCCCCTCCCCCCCATCACCCCCCAATCCCCCCCATCCCCCCATCATACCTTCCTCATTAATTAAGTGCACCCTGGCCTGACACTCAACGGTACAGTCGTGGTCAGTAGTTCTTTCTCATTCTTAGAGGGATTTTAAGCGGGATATAGACTAAGCATTTTGTTGTAGGACACATCCGAGAAACTGCCAGGTTCTCGAAATGAAACACATCCTCTACTTACATTGCCAACTAATGTTTTACACTGTTTATTGGCACATATTAGAAGAATTAGTAGCTCTCCAATTCATCCAGAACACATTTTCCAGACGATTTCTATTGCATGGGTAAATGAGAAGCACTGCATATTTTCAAAGAGTTGATACTTGGTCAGCAACAAATGGAGTGCATGTTGAACTTTACAAATTTCGGAAAACATATATATTTTTTTTTGTTAAGGTGACCATAATTTGTAGGTGCCATGGCATTTGTGTAATTGCGTAGGTTCTTCATCCAGTGCAGGAATATTATCTGTCGTGATTTAATATTTTCTACAGTCAGACATTTATCATCTTTCCCAGAATAAACTATGACCACATAAAATATATATATATATATATATTATGTTTGAAGTTATAAGAGAGGTTTAATTGGTATTGTTTGGGAATAATGCGTAACATACCGGTAATGGATTCATTGTCTGATCGTGATATATATATACATTCCTGTACGATAGAGGATATTCGAGTAACCTCTCCATCGACTCTCGTAGTTGTACTTTTTATCAGCTTATGATTCAGATTAGTAGATGTGACACCTGAGCAGCACTGTTGGCTGAGTGAGTGTGTCCAGTCTCGTTGGCTGTATCATGATAAACATTACAATACTCGTATAGACTATTGCCTAATTATATCAAGTACCATATAATATTAAAAACGTTTCCTTTTCTAAGTGTTTATGATTGAAACTGAATCATCAGCTGAGTTAAAAAATTTGTCAGTTAATTTGGTCGAGTGTGTGTGAGAAACAAGAATATGGAGAGGGAGGGAATGGGATGTTTGAAGGATGGGGAGGGGGAGATGAGGATGTAGAGTGTAGAGGATACTGGTAGCCTATGTGAGGATGGGAAGGATATAGTGCAGTAGGATGATATGGAGTGAAGTTAGGAAAGGGAAGTGGTGGGAGAAGGGAAGGGTGGAGTGGGAAGAGGACATGGAGTGGTGTATCGGAGTGTGAAGGGGAATAAGGAAGAGGAGGAGGTGGTGTAACAAGCTGTGTGTATGGTGATAATGGTATAGGAGGCTGAGAAACAACCTGAGGGAGATTTGTGGTGGGTGGTAACGATGGGAGCAAAGGTGTTGTATATAGGTAGCATAGGGTTGAGAGGAGACGAGAGTTAGGCCTATAGAGTAAGGAGGCGGGTTTGGAGGGAGAGAAGAGGCATAGAGAAGGAAGGTGGGAGTTTGAGAAGGGGTGTACATTAGGGGATTGGGGTGAGAGCAGAAGTATGGGGTCGGGGATCGGGTGGGAAGGGGCGAAATCAAGAGTTAGAAGGTGATAGGTGGGGTCATTTGAGGTGGGGGTCGTGATGAGAGGTGGGGGAAGGTGGGGTCGAGAGAGGCGGTGGAGTGTTGGTTCGGGTGAGGTGGGGGTCGTATTGAGAGGTGGTGGAGGGTGGGTTTGGGGGAAGGTGGGGGTTGAGATGAGATGTGGAGAAGGGAGTGGTCGGGGAGAGGTGGGGGTCGTGATGAGTGGTGGTGGAACAGAGCGTGACGACTTATAAACATAGATGCCATGACGTCAACACCAACTATATCACCCACGGTAGTCAACCAACCAACGGGATATATAACACACTGATACTGGTGACTGTAAAGGTCTGGTATGGTACCTATGTAATACTCTACGTTATAAGTACGGTACGTCTGTAATACTGTACGTTATAAGTACGGTACGTCTGTAATACTGTACGTTATAAGTACGGTACGTCTGTAATACTGTATAGGCTACATGTACGGTACGTCTAATACTCTACGTTATGTGTACGTTATGTCTGTAATTTGTACGTTATGTGGAACAAGGACGGTAGGGATAGTTATAGCACAGTGATGATGGCTCTTATGACAACACCTTAATTACCACCCAGGGCAGGTAAATATACGAGGTTACACACACACACACACACACACACACACACACACACACACACACACACACACACACATACACACACAGAGAGACAGGTCGGAGTGAAGGTCCCAAAATAGAACAAACTACAAAATAGCCAGTGTGAGAATTGTTTATGTGTGTTAATATTATGTACACGTTGTAACCATCTATATCCCACACTATCCTACTACATTAGACCTGTTATCATAGATCTCTCTCTCTCTCTCTCTCTCTCTCTCTCTCTCTCTCTCTCTCTCTCTCTCTCTCTCTCTCTCTCTCTCTCTGTGTGTGTGTCAAATTGCATAACACAGACTAGATTTCTTCTCTCTCTCTCTCTCTCTCTCTCTCTTTCTCTCTGTCAAATTGCATAACACATCAAACTAGCTTTACTCTCTCTCTCTCTCTCTCTCTCTCTCTCTCTCTCTCTCTCTCTCTCTCTCTCTCTCTCTCTCTCTCGTAGGCACAAATCCTTAATCTATTTATTATCTGTGAGAAAGGTTTAAGCTTTATTATATACCGGTACTCTTCTCTATCGTTCAACATTTTGCTTTAATACTGTAATGATCGTGTTTCATATATTGTAAAAAATATATAACGCGTTTCGAAAGGAGTATGAAGAGAAAATTATTGTTGTATTAGTTTTGAAATTGTATCATGTGTTGGTTCACGTTCCGACCAAACTCCTAAACTCTGTTCAAAATTTGTGTTCCTTTTGGCCTCTTATGCTTAGATAGATAGAAATAGATAGATAGATAGATAGAGATAGTTAGATAGATAGATAGAAATAGCGATAGATAGACAGATAGAAATAGCTAGCTAGATAGAGGCTAGTGGAACACAACTTTTGAACAGACTATATAGCTCCCCTTCTCTTCCTTCACACCACTCCTTCATAACACTCTTTTATTTTTCCTCTCGTTTCCTTACTCTCTTTCTTTTCTTACTTATCCATCCCTCATTTCCCTCTTCTGTCTTTTCCCTCACTCCCTCCCTCTCTCTCCTTTCCCACCACTCCTTCATATTCCTCTTCTTTCTGTTGTCCATCTCGTTCCCTAACCCTCCTTCTTTTCCTATTTATCCATCCCTCATTTCCCTCTTATCCTTCTTTTCCCTCTTTCTCCTACTTCCAACCCTTCCCTCAACTCCCTCTTCTTCTTCCTTCCCTCCAGTCCTTCCTTCCTTCCTTCCTTTTTTCCCCGAAGATGCACACAAACCACCTCAGAATGTACTTACAAACCAACCAACTAACTAATTAACTTATAAGATGCATCACCTAGCTAACCTTGGAATGTACTTAGGAACTTACCTGAGAATTCACCTTATAAGTAGCCTATATACAGTACTCACTCCCACTCACCAGACCTCACAGGTAATAATTGTACATGTACTAGTATCTTGTTCTTAGGTTGTTAATTCCTTCCTTGTTAAGTGCCACAAGTAATCGATCCATCTCTTAATTACCCCACGCATTCACCTGTCGCCCCTAATTAATCCTGGGTGGCTGGTATAATTATGCAGTTTGGTGGGTAATTATGCCTTGGGTTGGTTATGTTGTGTTGAGGGAGGGAGGGAGGGAGGGAAGGACACCTGTGATACACCTGTCTGAGGCCCACAGGTGGACAGGGAGGGAAGAGTATAGCCACAAGGAGGAAGGGAGAAACGAGAAAAAATTAAGGAGGAAGGTACAGAATGACGGAGAAAAGGAGTGAGGAGGAATACAAGAAATGGAGAAGGCAATACTGGTAGGAGAGAGGGAGGTAAGCAATGGGAGAATGCAGCGAGGAGTAAAGGGGTACGGAAGGAATGATGGAATGTAATCTGAAGGATCGAAGGAGGAAAGGAAATGATGGAGTATGAGGAAGAGAACCAGAAGGAGAAAGAGAGATATGGGAAACGGAAGTACGATAGTTTTTGAAGAGAAGAACAAAGGGAATATATGGAAATACAGTAGGAGAGAAGGACATAAGGATTGAGAGTATGCAAGGTAGAGAAGGGGAGAGAAGACATGAAAGAATATGCTTGTGGGGTCGAGAGGCGATGAGAAAATACATAGAAAGAATAAGTACTGAGGTAAACATTGTAGAAGGAAGGGTGGTAATGAGGGAATGTATGTTAGGAGGAAGGGATATAATGATGATATGCATGGAAGAGGAGAGGGACGTAATGAGGAAATGTATGTATGTACAGTACGAGGCTGTGAGGTAATGAGGATATACTTGGATGAATAGAGGGAGGTAATGAGGGAATATATTTTGGAGGGAGGGAGGTAATGAACTAATATTATATTATAATATAATAATATATATAAAAGAGAAGAAGAAAATGAGGGAATATGTATAGGAAGAAGAGAATGAAGGGATACAACTAAAAATGGAGAACGTATAGGTGAGAAAGAGGAATTACAGAAAGGAGGAGAGAGGAAGGAAAGAAATGAAGTAATGCAACTAAGATAATGGAACGCATGTAAGGATTAAATGAAAGAGGAAATTAAGCAAAGATGTAAAGAAGTGGGGAAAGTTGATAGCAGTGATGAAGACAGACAGAAAGCAAATAAAAAGTTTACTGAGTATTATATGGAGTGAAGGAAGGAAGGAAGGAAGGAAGGAATAGAGACGAGAAGGATAGGAAGCTAAGGATGAAAACAAACATGGAAGAGTGGAAGAGGAAGTAAGGAAGAAAATGTGGAAAGTTTAAAGCATAACTGAGAGAGAACTTGGAAGCTGCAAAGTGAGTGAGAACATTAAATTTTGATGTATAAATATAATGAACGACTACCATAATTCATATCCATTTTGGAGAATGAATACCAAACGATATTATACTGAAAGGAAAATACCTCAACCATTAAGAATATAAACATAATATTTAAGTTATATATGGTAACTATGTGATTATAATTATATGACCACCATTAACTGATATCTGACATACATAATACGTATACAAAATTCTGACTAACACCGAAGGATTGTACTCTCCACCCTTTGTACCCTTCCCCCCCTCCCCCCTCCCCCCTCCCCCCTCCCCCCTCCCCCCACGTCATCCAAGGGTCAACAACCTCATATCAAGGTCAAGAGTTGTGTGCTTCAAGTTAGTAATGTGTTCCTTTGGTTCTGTACAGTCGTGGTCAATAATAATCATCCACATATGTGTACGGTATCTCAAACAATTTACTGTCTAATGTTTTCAAGTTCACATATGATGTTATTGTTTTAAGTTTTGTGTAGCTGCTTGTATTTAATTAAAAGATGGTAGTTAACCTATGCAATGGAAAGTTTATCATTTATCATTATCAGCCTATATTTCGAGGAGGAGCCTTTATTTCGAGGAGGAGCCTTTATTTCGAGGAGGAGCCTATATTTCGAGGAGGAGCCTCGTCCCATTTTCCCTCTCTCCCACCTCTCCTCTCTGTCTCCTCGTCCCATTTCCCCCTCTCCATCCCCTTTCTCCCACCTCTCCTCTCTATCTCCTCGTCCCATTTCCCCTCTCTCCCACCTCGTCCTATTTCCCCTATCCATCCCCTCTCTTCCACCTCTCCTCTCTGTCTCCTCGTCCCATTTCCCCTCTCCATTCCCTCTCTCCCACCTCTCCTCTCTATCTCCTCGTCCCATTTCCCCTCTCCATTCCCTCTCTTCCACCTCTCCTCTCTATCTCCTCGTCCCATTTCCCCTCTCCATTCCCTTCCTCCCACCTCTCCTCATTGCCTCCTCGTCCCATTTCTCCCACTTTTAATACATCAACCTGTTTTGTGGCTGTAACTGTCCATGTATCCATCATCACCTGTATGTATGTATGTATGTACTGTATTCGGACCCAAGACTACTCTCCCTTCCTCCAGTACATCAGCTGGTACTACTTTTTTTTTCTTCCTTAATTAATGCCTGCTTTCTCTCCTTTCTGTCTGACTCCCTCTCCCTGGTACTGCTGCTGCTATACATACAGGCTCTTCCTGGCGTAAATACCTCTCTCTTAGACTTACTTTTCTTGCTCACCTGTCTCTCATATTTTCTTTTAAGCTATATAGTGTGGTTTTATTTCTTCCTCTTTATAAATTTTCTATCCACTGTATTTTATAACTTTTTTTTTTCTATTGCACTTTTCCCTATCCTCGTTTCATTGCACTCTTTCCCATGATGCATCCTATTTTCATTGCTCTTTTTCCTAATCCTCTCTTCATTTCGCCATCCCCAATCCCCTTTTCATCCCACATTTCTCCTTCCCTCATTACGCCACTCCCTTCCACATTCCTCCACAATACACCCTTCCCCTCCCCCTCCCCCCCCCTCCTTCCCCCCTCCACCCCCTCCTCCCCCCTTCACCCGTCTGCACTTCTCCCCCTCGAAGCGTATTCACCTGTCGCTAATTAGGGAAATATCCATCACCTGGTCTTGAGGGGGAAGAGAAGGATGAGGGAGTGAGAGAGAGAGAGAGAAAGAGAGAGAGAGAGAGAGAGAGAGAGAGAGAGAGAGAGAGAGAGAGAGAGAGAGAGAGAGAGAGAGAGACTAAACAGAAGAGATAATGATATAGAAAACAAATATGAAAAATAAATGAATAAATGAAAAGAGATCGGCAGACATGAAGAACTGAAAAAGATAGAAACGAAATTATTATTGACTGGTTTGACTGACTGACTGACAACCCCATACGGAAATTGCAATAAAAACCTTTGTAGAGACCAGACCACGACAGACTGAAGCGAAACAAAGAACGTAGAAGCTGGGATACAGAGAATATATATAGTGAATTATTAAGAACACATAATTATGATAATAGATATATAGACAAGTGGATAGGTAGATAGATATAGATGAATTGAATAAACAGATAGATAGATATCCGATAAATTATGAGAAAAGAGACGGGTATTGTACAGTAAAATAAAGCGAGTACAGACAGACAGACAGACAGACAGATAGAGAACTAAAAATAAGAAAAAATATAAGAAACAGAAAATATAATCGATCAGAGTCAAATAAATAAGAAAGTACAGTATTTTTTTATGATCATATTGAAGGCTTATTAATTCCTCCAAGTTATAGATAGACTAACAAAACAGACCATCTACTCATAAATTGTATTCTGACATAGTTTGGAGGAATCATTAGCGTACAATTCAACCCTCTTCTTCGCTCACCGCCGCCTCACATGTGCGTCAGAGCGGACTTCCTTCCTTTCTCTCTGGCAGGTACAATATACGAACGGCACCGAATGTCTGAGGTTTAATTAATTCGGGATCGGTAAACGTTTCCTAACATTATACCGATGCTACCGATGAGGCGTTTAAATATCTGTCCGAAATTTATTATAATTCCTATTGAAATATATATAATGTTCGCCTTTGACATATGTTCGTATTTTGTATCTAGTTTATTTAGATTAGCTAGCTACTGTATTTGTGTGTTATTATTTTTATTGATCACGTTATCTGTTATTCTTTCTTATCTTGGTGTTTGATGTTATATGTATCTCATATGTGTGTGTGTGTGTGTGTGTGTGTGTGTGTGTGTGTGTGTGTGTGTGTGTGTGTGCATGACGCCTTGAGGTATATAAGCTTGGCAGGACATGAATAATTAGCGTTATGAGCCGCACATCACAGGACGTCATTAATTACTCCTTCTAACTGAAATTGCCCGCTTGATTAATATTTTACACCTAATTACACGGAAGAATGCAGAGGTACGCAGGCAGCCACTAGGGGGGGCGGGGAGGGGGAGAGTTGGAGGGAAGACTATAGGAAGAAAAGACATACTGCAGAAGGGGAGGAAGGAGGCAGATTCATGATGGAGAAAAGGTTGGGGAAAAAAGTGCAAAAGACGAGGAGGAAAGTAGGTTTATAAAGAAGGATAGGGATTCAAAGTAGGAAGGAGGAAGGTATATAGGCACAGGACTGATGGAGAAACACAAAAATGATGGGAGGAAGTATATAGGGAAGAAAGTACTGCATGGAGGGGATGTAGGAGGTATAGGTTAGAAGAGATGGGAGGGACGTAAAAGAATTAAGTGGGGAATTTGGGAAGAAAGTGAAGAAGGTGAATAGGGAGGTAGACACTGGAGAGGAGGGGTGGAGGTATAGGAAAGAAAGTGCAACGGTAAGTTATATAAAGTCATGTAGTATTGAAATGTAACATAGAGAAGGCAGATAAGATAACAAGAAAAGTGTGTATACCTGTGAAAGCCGAGCGAAGATAAGAAGGAAGGACTGGAGGGAAGGCATAGAAGGGATAAAATAGTAGAGAAAGTAAGAGATGAATGGAATGAGTATAGGAGAGAGGGAGGTGCATGAATTAAGGGTTAGATGGAAAATTATGTGTAAAAGGTGAATGAAAAAAAAAAAAAAGGAAATGTTAAGGAATAGAGGAAGGAAGGGGAGGATTATGAAGGAGATTATCTGGTGAAGGTGAGATACTGTTGAAAAAGAAAGAAGGAGGAATGGAAGTGAAGGAAAGAAAGTGGAGACACCAGTTGAAAAAGTGGAAGTTTTAGAGGAGGTAGAAGGGTGGAAGGAACGGAAAGAATAGTGGAAGTAGGTGAGGTGGGAAGGGTAAAGAGGAGTGAGGAGGCTGTAGGAGGGAAGGAGACAATGGAGAGAGAGTTTGGTAAGAGGCTGTAGACGAATAGAAGGATTTCAGAAGAGAGAGAGAGAGAGAGAGAGAGAGAGAGAGAGAGAGAGAGAGAGAGAGTAGTAGTAGTAGTAGTAGTAGTAGTAGTAGTAGTAGTAGCACAGAGTAAAGCAGAAGAATCCCAATGTACTTTTCAGCCAACTCTCAGCCCCAACTTCCCCACAGTCCCCCATATTGATCCCATCCCTCCACCTCACCCCATTCACCTCCCAGGCACAACTCAGCCCCATCCATTTCTCAACCCTTAGTCCACATTCAGTCCTTCCCACCCAGCCTCTTTCTCCCTGCAGTCAGCCCCTTCCCTTACTCAATACTTAGCCCCATCTTCCCCATTCGCCCCTAGCTTTCCATTTAAGCCCCTTCTCTTAGTCAGCCCTTGGCCTCATCTTCCCCATAAACCCATAACTCCCCATTCAGCCCCTTAGCCCCACTTTCCTTATTAGGCCCCTCCCCACTCAGTCCCTAGTTCCCCATGTAAGCCCCTCCGTCATTCAGCCCCTTCCCCTCCGTCACTGAGCCCCTTGCCATTCAGCCCCAAGCCTCCGTGGGTGCGGTATAGCCAGATCGTGATGTGCGATACTATCAGGTGGGCGCTAACAGTCTCAGCCTCCTCTCACACCACCAGCCTCCTCGACCAGCCTCCTCTCACTCAGCCTCCTCTCACACCAGCCTCCCCGACCAGCCTAGC
>JAWZYT010003907.1:17500-72767 GCA_034508575.1 Petrolisthes manimaculis | reverse complement strand
GTGTATTTGTTTGAATGTTTTTGTGTGTGTAGCTCTCTGTATTTGTTTATGTGTATGTTTGTGTGTGTGTGTAGTTAGGTCTGTGTATTTGTTTATGAGTATGTGTGTGTGTAGATCCGTGTATTTGTTTATAGGTCTGTGTATGTGTGTGTGTGTAGTTAGGTCCGTTTGTTTATGAGGATGTGTGTGTGTGTGTACGTACGTGCTATATGTGTGGGCGTAGGGAGACCAGTTAGCCCTAGGTAGTCTGGGGGAGGGAGGGAGGGAGGGGATGGGGTATAGCATCTGGATACGAAGGGAGGGAGAGAGAGAGGGAGGTAGGGAGGGAGGGAGTAAGATAGACAGAGCAGACGGAACCCTCTCCAATCCCACACCTGTACACCTCTTACCTCCCCACTCCCTAATGCCCACTCCCACACCACTTCTCTCCCCACACATGGTAAGTGGGGAGTGCTAGACACCTTGGGGAGGAATATGGCAGGGGTTGGGGAAGTGGGAGTGGGGATTTAGTGGGGGTTATATCGAGGGGGGAGTGCACGAGCTGAGAGAGAGAGAGAATGAAAGAGAGAGAGAAAGAAAGAGAGAAGGGGACCTATATAATGTATTTATTAGAAAAAAAATAGTTAATTAGATTAACGTAGTGACACACACACACACACACACACAACACACACACACACACACACACAGATGGTTACTACTTTATAATCTGCTCTAGAAGAATATTTAATGTTGCATAAGTACATGTGAATCAGATAATATTTATATTTTTATAGGAAGTTAAGTGTATAGTTGGGTTAAGTTAAGATCACCAAGGCTTCGTTTAGTAGGAAAAATCTATTACTGGAAAAATAGGGTATAAGCAAAGCAGGTGTTCAAAATTTTAGGTACCTGAATTTTAAGGAGGAACGATTTGTATAGTTTGGTAATTGAGTTGGTTGGAGCAGAGTTGATAGCTGAGGTGCAGTTGATGTGTGTGTCTGTGTGTGTGTGTGTGTGTATGTGTCTGTGTGTATGTGTGTGTGTGTTTGTGTGTGTGTGTGTGTGTGTGTGTGTGTGTCTTGGTTGAGATTGGAATGAAAACGAGAGAGTTTTAAAGAGAGAGAGAAAGATAGAGTTAGTTAGATAAGAAGTAAAAGTGGGTATGAAGATAAGACAGAAGGAGGAGGGGATGAGGAGGTGGAGGAGAAGGGTTGAGGGTGGGTAGTGTATCCTCCTCAAAACCCCTCCTCCTCCTCCTCCTCCTTCCTCCCTCTCCACTCTCTCCACCACCACCACTTACATTCAGTTGCTTATGCCCGCCTCACACAGTACACGTTGGCTGGCGTCCTCCCTCTCCTACCATACACACAAATACATACACACACACAACTACTACTATAACTACTACTGTCACTAGCTACCACTACTAACACGAGAGAATAACAGCAGACTAGTAACATGTAACATCCCTACCATAACAACACCACCACTACTACTATACTACTACCAACATTACTATTATTATCACCATTACTATCACTATTACCAACATCATCATTAAATTACGACCACCTATACAATGCCAACAAATTATCACCATTACAACAACAACAACATCACAAACACAAACCACCTGGTCTCAGCAACAAGTGTTTAAATTACGTCATGAAGTCTAACCCATTGGATATTTGGAAGTGGTCTTGTCTGGATATAGAATACTAAATTGACAAGACGTGTAGTGAAGAGATAGATACAACAGTGGATTAAAGTGTGTGTGTGTGTGATTGTTTATGCTACCCCGTGTGTGTGATTGTCTGCGCAGTGTGAGGGGATTGTGTACCCTAAAAAAAAATGTATGTTTCTGAGAACTATCACCACCACTATCACCATCACCATCATTTGGGAACTACTACTATTGCCACTACCACCACCACTACTACTACTACTACTACCACCAGCTTGTGCCAGGTTGGTGGTTTTTTTTTTATCATAAACATTTTGGTGCTATTCTGAATTTACGTCATAGCAATCATCTGTGTCAGGTAAACATCATGAAGTGACGTCATAACAAACATCTGTCACAGGTAGCCTAAACATCATGAAGTGACGTCAAAACAATGACCTGTCGTTGGCAAACATCTTGAAGTGACGTCACGGAAAACAGCTGACTCGGATAAACAAAGTGAAACGACGTAATTAAAAGTCCGCTGGTGTGAGTAAACCATGTCTTGAATAACGTCTGGGGAAACAATGGACTTATGAATTATGATATATATATATAGGCTAGTTACCGTAGATGACTTAATATATATAGGGTGGTAAATTTGTAGCAACTGATTCCTCCAAACTTTTCCTGGCAACAAAGCACCACTATATATATATTCATTGGTCCTGTCTCCTAGCGTACTTTGGTGGAATTAAGACACTCCAATATGCCAAAAGTGTATTACCCCCTTAATTAAATTCTGTCACCTGTCTGGCATGATAATGAACGCTAAGAATAATATTATGGTGAATGAGAAGTGATTGTTATTTGTATTATACCGTAAACCACTAGAATAATACATAAGATAAACAAACACTTCTCATTGACTACAACATTATTTATGCCCTGAGTTCACCTTCTTACCAGAGAGGCGTTGTACAGGACTTCAGCTCGCGACTGTACACAAAGGGAAATTATTTAGTTGGTGAATTGGAATATCTCTAAGTTAATTCCACGAAACTGATCCCCTGTTAGTACCAGTGAAGGCGTCAGCTGTTTTCTGGCACAGTTAGGAGGAAGCAGAGACCTTCCCATTTACCATCATAATAATCTCACCTTAGAGTGGTAATTCTTTTTTGGTGCATTGGAGTGCCTTGATTCCTCCAAAGTATGCCATGAAACAGGAGCAGAAGAGCAAACAAAAATAATGGTGTTCTGTTGCTTGGAATAGTTTGGAGGATTCAGTTGCTCCTGATTTACCAACGTGTGTGAAGTGAAGTTTGTAGACAAGTTGTTAGAGTGACGTGAGGTGTTGATGAGGAAGGAAGGGAAGAGGGAGGGAAGAGGGAGGGAGGGAAGGAAGGGGGGGGAGGGAAGGGGGTATAATGAATGGAGAAGAATGGGAGGAAAGGAGGGAGATATGACAAGTAGGCAAGGTGGGTGGTGGGTCTCTCTCTCTCTCTCTCTCTCTCTCTCTCTCTCTCTCTCTCTCTCTGACCTTGGTGCACCCCCCCCCTCCTCCAATTCCACCTACACACACAGGTGTCACCATTTAAACTTTTTGTTGGATTTAAACCCAATATTTTTCCTTTAATTAAAGATCTCATAGAACTGGTATTAGCAACGAGTTCAACTTGTAGGTGAAGAACAAATGGTTTACCTACATAGTAATGATAATGACTAATAATACATGACCTTGTCTTAGTGTGTGTGTGTGTATGTATGTTTTTTTTTTCTTAATGTAGTCTTTGTGTTTACTGTAGGCAAGTGTGAATCACTGGTATTGCGTCAATGGGAGCTCATATTACGACACCATGTTTTTATTTACTCAAGATGTGTTATTTGTGTTTTCAGGAGTGTGTGTATGCGTGCGTGCGTGCCTGCATGCGGGCGTGTGTATTTGTGCGCATGCATGTGTAGGTGTGTGTTCGTTTTAGTGTATTGTTGCGTGTATTTGTGTGTGTCCTCTCGTGTTTGTGTATGTGTGTTTGTGTTATTTGTGTATTCAGGAGTGTGTGTATGTATGTATGTATGTAATGTAATGTAATGTATTTATGTATGTATGTATGTATGTATGTATGTATGTATGTATGTATGTGTGTGTGTGTGTGTGTGTGTGTGTGTGTGTATGTATGTATGTGTGTGTGTGTGTGTGTGTGTGTGTGTGTGTGTGTGTGTGTGTGTATGTATGTATGTATGTATGTATGTATGTATGTGTGTGTGTGTGTGTGTGTGTGTGTGTGTGTGTGTGTGTGTGTGTGTGTCACGGTACCAGGAATAGTGAATGGTTTGACCCCTGCTTAAGTCACCACGCCCTATCCCTTGCTTCATTCACCTTCCTACCTATCCACCCTCACCCATTCACCTTCCTACCTATCCACCCTCACCCATTCACCCACCTACCTATCCACCCTCACCCATTCACCCACCTACCTATCCACCCTCACCCATTCACCTTCCTACCTATCCACCCTCACCCATTCACCTTCCTACCTATCCACCCTCACCCATTCACCTTCCTACCTTTCCACCCTCACCCATTCACCTTCCTACCTATCCACCCTCACCCATTCACCCACCTACCTATCCACCCTCACCCATTCACCCACCTTCCTATCCACCCTCACCCATTCACCCACCTACCTATCCACCCTCACCCATTCACCCATCTACCTATCCAACTTCACCCATTCACCTTCCTACCTATCCACCCTCACCCATTCACCCACCTACCTATCCACCCTCTCCCATTCACCCATCTACCTATCCAACTTCACCCATTCACCCACCTACCTATCCACCCTCACCCATTCACCCACCTACCTATCCAACTTCACCCATTCACTTACCTACCTATCCACCCTCACCCATTCACCCACCTACCTATCCACCCTCACCCACCTACCTATCCACCCTCACCCATTCACCTTCCTACCTATCCAACTTCACCCATTCACCCACCTACCTATCCACCCTCACCCATTCACCTACCTACCTATCCACCCTCACCCTACCTACCTATCTGACTATCTATTTATCTATTTGCCAGCCTGCATACCTATCTACCTACCTATACCTAGCTACCAAACAAACAAACTAACTAACCGAGCTACCTTCCTACCTACTACTACCACTACTACCTTACTCACTCACTCACTCATTCATCATCCCACTGTTCCTCACATCACTCACTTTCTGTGTTACTCATCTATGTCGTATACTCACTCACTCACTCACTCACTCCCTTCCGGTACTCGTTAGTGTTTCATTCACTAACCTTTCATTACTGACCACCTCCACCCACCTACCTACTGACTCACCTACCTACCTACCAACTCACTCACCCACCTACCTACAATTTACCTACCAACAACTCACCCACCTAACAACCCACCCACCTACCTACCAACTCACCCACCTAATAACTCATCTACCTACCTACCAACTCACCCACCTACCTAACAACTCACCCACCTACCTAACAACTCACCCACCTACCTAACAACTCACCCACCTAACAACTCACCCACCTACCAACTCACCCACCCACCTAACAACTCACCCACCCACCTAACAACTCACCCACCCACCTAACAACTCACCCACCCACCTACCTAACAACCCACCCACCTAACAACCAACCCACCCACCTAACAACAACTCACCCACCTACCTAACAACCAACCCACCCACCTAACAAACAACCCACCCACCTAACAATTCACCCACCTACCTTCACTATATTATATTTGACTACATTTACTGGTTACCAATGCCTCCAAACTATACCACGAAACAAAACCCCTATTAGTATCATACATTGAGGTAGTGTGTTTCGTGGCATAGTCTTGGAGGAATCAGTTATAGCTCCTCCAATTCACCAACCAGAAAGTCTCCCTTTCATTAAGTGTGTGGAGATGAGTAACTTTTCTTTACTCTTGGATACTGAAGGTTTGGCGAACTCCCTGTCTGTCCCCTTTATTACGTCAGACCCTTAGTGTGTGTGTGTGTGTGTGTGTGTGTGTGTGTGGAGGGACGGACGTGTGTGTGTGTGTGTGCAGGGATGGACGTGTGTTTGTGTGTGTTTGTGGAGGGATGGACGTGTGTGTGTGTGTGTGTGCAGGGATGGACGTGTGTGTGTGTGTGTGTGTGTGTATAGGGACGGATGTGTGTGTGTGTGTGTGTGTGTGTGTGTGTGTGTGTGTGTGTGTGTGTGTGTGTGTGTGTGTATAGGGACGGATGTGTGTGTGTGTGTGTGTGTGTGTGTGTGTGTGTGTGTGTGTAAGAATGAACTTGTGTGTATAGGGACGGACGTGTGTGTGTTTGAGCTAACATGCTGTGTACATAATTATATATTTATACTGTTTTGTTTCCTGTGTGTTGTTGTGTAGGCGTATTATTGTTCGTGTGGTGGAGTGACGCATGTATATCTAAAATTAGCAGTTACGTACGTCAGCTGATATTAAAGTGGTATGGTATCGTCTATCATTATTATCAACGTTACATACTGTACATCCTTCCTTCCTTCCTTTTCATTTGTATTGGACTTTGTAAAGAAATAAAAAAAAAACTTTCGTATCTTAATGATCTGCTGTTGCCCAATGCGTGCCACTTGCTCAACACACACACACACACACACACACACACACACACACACACACACACACACACACACACACACACACACACACACACACACACATACACATACACACACACACACACACACACACACACACACACACACACACACACACATATACATACATACATACACACACATACATACATACATACATACATACACACACACACACACACACACACACACACACACACATACATACATACATACATACATACATACATACATACATACTTACTGTACACTATCTCTCTCTCTCTCTCTCTCTCTCTCTCTCTCTCTCTCTCTCTCTCTCTCTCTCTCTCTCTCTCTCTCTCTCTCTCTCTCTCTCTCTCTCTCTCTTTCGTTCGTTTCTCTAAACCGACTGTACATTCTTTGGCAACCTAACCAGAAGCACATATAGGTCAGCTACTACAATTATCTACCACAATCACCAACTACCACTACCATCATCACCACCACCACCACCACCACCATTTCACCCACGTCGTCAACCTACCATAATCATTAACCACTATCACCAACATTTCAACCACGTCAACCTGTCACAACCAACCACCACATTTTATCTACCACCATCACCATTTCAACCACGTCAACCTACCACAACTGTCACAATTTATCTACCACAATTACCAACCACTACCACCACTACTTGTACCACACCAGCATGCCACAATAACCACAAATCATCTATAACCACATATCTACCACACACACACACCAACCAACCATCACCATTAAAATATATAACATTCAACACTATTTCCTTCCTCCTCACCATCACCTTCCTCCTCACCATCACCCTCCTCCTCACCATCACCCTCCTCCTCACCATCACCCTCCTTACCATCACCTTCCTCTTCACCATCACCACCACCACAATCTCTCTACAACAACTAAGAGAAGAATGCTGAAGTATATACTGTACCTACTTCTCTTGGCATATCAGATCTCGTAACAAGTAAAACAAACAGTGTACCTTTACGTTCAAAAGTGCTGTCATCCTCTCCTATCTGATGCCCAAACTATTCTTATTAAAAGGTCCAAACAGATGAAGGGGAAAACACTCGCCTCAGAAGCTACACACACATAAACAGTGAAGGGGAGGGTGGGTATAGTTTTGGTATTTTGGGAGATAATTATTTCTCCAAACTATTCCTAGCAACAGGCCAGCCACCATTATTATAGTTAATCAGGTCCTGTTTCCTGGTATACTTTTCGAGGAATGAAGGCACTCCAATGTACCAAATGTATACTCCCCCCTAAAGTAAGTGCCAGTAGAACCCTTTATTATCTAATACAAGAAGTTGACTGTCTCACTAATTTGTTTATGCTCACAACACCATCCCATACAACCATATATAACACAGAAAGAACCTCACAGTTAGTATATAATTTATATAAATGTGGTCCTTTAACGAGTGAGTAGCGGTGAGATGATTCCTGGTGTTATGGAGGGGGAGAGGTGAGGGGGTCTTTTTACGAGTTACTGAGTGTGTGATGGTGGCTGATGGTATAGAGGGAGAGGTTAGAGTGTCTTTTAACTAGAGAGTGTAGATGGTGACTGGTCTTGTACAGTAGTGGGAAAGGGGAGAAGGTCTTTTAACGAGTGAGTGAGGGTGAGATAGTTTCTTGTAGAGGGAGAGGGGAGAAGGTCTTTTAACGAGTGAGTGAGGGTGAGATAGTTTCTGGTCTTGTAGAGGGAGAGGGGAGAGAGGGTCTTTTAACGAGTGAGTGTGAGTGTGTGAGAGTGTAAGATGGTGACTGGTCTTGGAGAGGGGAGAGGGTCTTTTAACGAGTGAGTGTGTGAGAGTGTAAGATGGTGACTGGTCTTGGAGAGGGGAGAGGGTCTTTTAACGAGTGAGTGTGTGTGAGTGTAAGATGGTGACTGGTCTTGTAGAGGGAAAGGGGAGAGGGTCTTTTAACGAGTGAGTGTGTGAGAGTGTAAGATGGTGACTGGTCTTGGAGAGGGGAGGGGATCTTTTAACGAGTGAGTGCACTGTACCTTCAGCTATGACATCTGCTACCCATTATAATTATTAGTACCGTGTTAGCCATTCATATCATTCCAGGGTACATCTTGGTTAATAAGAATGTCTTGATTCCTCCAAAGTATGCCAGGAAACAGGACCAAATTAGCAACAATATTGGTAGCCTGTTGCTTGTACTAGTTTTGAGGAATTAGTTGCTCCAAATTTACCAACACTGTACTACCACGTTAAAGTATAGATACAGATGTACACACTGATTACTCGGTTATTATGTTTGAGAGAGAGAGAGAGAGAGAGAGAGAGAGAGAGAGAGAGAGAGAGAGAAGTAGGTAAGTGGAAGGTGAAGTGGAGGGAGGAGAGGAATGAAGAAGTGCTTGAAGAGCTGATAGAGAAAAGCAATACCGTTATTGTAATAATAATGATGATGATAATAATAATAATAATAATAATAATAATAATAATAATAATAATAATAATAAGTACCCTCTAGATGATGACACAAGAATTATAATGAAAACTATTGAATTTTAATTATAAATATATATGGATATATGAGTGACTGCAAAAGTATAATACGATGTGGAAAAGAAACACAACGAGTGAGGGCTGGAGAAAGAAAGGTGATGTAGATAAAACAAAGCAGAGGGATGTATTTTAAAGGTAGAAGCAAGTGAAAGAAAATTAGGGTGTGAGGAAAAGAAAGAACTGTAGGGCTGGAGGAGAGAGTGAGGTGTATTCTGGTGTATATATAGTAGTTGTATACTGTACTGACTCCACAGTGTTGACAGTTCCTCTCTCCCCCCTCTCACACACACACACATTTCTGTCAGCCGTGTACTGCCAGGAGCTGATACATACATACAGTACATACATGCGTACATGTCTGGGTAAACAATCGTGGATTACTTAAAGGCTTATGTAAGGAGAGAGAGAGAGAGAGAGAGAGAGAGAGAGAGAGAGAGAGAGGTGTTACGATAGATTTCTTCCTTGACATAATCAGAGGGATACTCTAGAATTCTAAATGGTCAATTAAAACTACTCCCCCTGACCTTACTATTACGTCACCACCTATCAGGGGACGTCATGGTAAGAAAAGGGGGGGGGGGTAACCCGAGGGGTAAAGGTCAGGCCAGGTATCACCTGTCATACCCATCCTGTAATTACTCACCACCATTTCTTCATCTTTTACATTTATGTATTTGTAAATAAACAAATATCTTGTATCCAACCTTGCATAGATCTTGTTTTTCTAGATACAGATAGTTCAATAAACATAATCTCGTCCTAACAAGTGTTTTACCCAACACTTGTTTAGACTTACGATTTAATACCTTGGTTGTGACACAACTCTTGGTTATCCTTTTATTCCTTAAAGGAGTTTCCCCACTCATAGTCGCAGGGGAGACTATATTCCCACATCGACTCTTCCTACGAGTGACCTTCACAACTACAACAACAACAAGTCTGGTGAGGGCGATCCTTCCAGTTAGGTTCCTCCAATTTCCTCCCGCCTCCTCTTCTCACGCATAGCATACAGCTGCGCTGGTTCACTATATACCAATAATAGTGAATTTGTAGTGGCTTTTAGCCACAAAATATCTCTTATTGGTATTAGGTGAACCAGCGCAGATTTTACCCTCCCTCCTCCCTTTTGGAACCTATTTCCTTTCTTTACGATACTTCTCATTTTTAGTGAACGAGGAAGGATCCTTGCCCTGCCACCAGGGGGTCATTAGTACCATAGGCCACCACTAGGTGTCACTACCAGCGCTAGCGCCGGGAATTTCGATTTCGATTTCCGATGTCGTCACGGAACACATCAGGTAGCTTCTATACTAGATTAACCTAGGCTACCTTGATGATGTCTCTATAGCATACAGCTGCGCTGGTTCACCTAATACCAATAAGAGATATTTTGTGGCTAAAAGCCACTACAAATTCACTAATATTGTCACAGGTGTCACCACATAATATATTAACACAGACTTTGTCAAATAGGCAGAGTGATCTGAACGATGGTAAACAAGAGAAGCGCTTGTAGTGGGCAAATTGGAGGACTACTGATTCCACTGACCAATGCTAAGAAACAAACTATCTCGGTATACGAGTAGGAAATCTGTTTCGTGACATGATTGTAGTGTGCTATCGTACATTCCACTTTGCTTTCCAGACTGCCATGAAATAGAAGAAAATATAACAAAGACTTTTCAAGGTTAGGCTACACGGAGAATCAGCTCAGTTAAATAATACACTGTACAAACACACGCACGCGCGTGCGCGAGTGAAGACCAGACAGGGTGGAGATGGTTTAGCCTAGTTGTGGTTGCAGCTCAGTAATCCTTGAGAGGACACCCACACGTGTTCAGTAAATAGGTGTCAAAGTTCACGGGCAGGGAGTAACACGGTAGTAGGTCCCTTACCTCTCCTTGCATCAGCAGCGGTCATCACACCTCAGTCTTACCTCACCACTCATCACACCAGTCTCACCACACCACAGTCCCCCCACACCACAACATAGTCTCACCACACTACACCACACCACACCACAGTCCCACCACACCACAACATAGTCTCACTACACTAAACCACACCACAGTCTCACCACACTGCACCACACCACAGTCTCACCACACCACACCACAGTCCCACCACACTTCACCTTAATCTTACCTCACCACACCTCCACAGCTCCATCCTTGTTTGTCCAATTACTTTTTTTTTTTACTTCAGTCTTACCTCAACCTTTAGAATATGACTGTACAAATATAACAAGCTGATAGAATGGTTAATGAAAGTGGTTGGGTGAGTGGCTGAGTGGAGAGGGAGAGTCAGCCACTTAGGTCACAAGGGAGGGGAGGAAAGGTTGACAGTGTACCGGTATGAGGGGAGGGAAGAAGTGAGAGAGGGTGTCGAGAGTGAGAGAGCTTTTCAAGGTTGACAGGGTATGGAGTGAGAGAGTGAGAGGGAGTTTCAAGCACAAGTAATATCCCATGCCTAGAAGATACTATGGATAAAGTTGTGAAGTAAGGGTTTTTGGAGAGAGAGTTTCAAGGTTCACAATGTATGAGGGGAAGGGAAGGAGAGAGGGTGTCAAAAGTGAGAGAGCCTTTAAAGTTGAGAAGTGAGTGTTTTTCGAGAGAGAGATTCAAGGTTGACCGTGTATGAGGGAGGGAGGGAAAGTATTTCAAGGGCATATTAAATTCCATACTGAGGAGAAACTAGGGATATTATTTCAGAGTGAGTGTTCTTTGAGGAATCGTTAGCTCTTCAATTCACTAACAAGAGAGTCTCCTCCCACATAAAACATCATTCTGGTGACCTGGCAACAAGTAGTCAGTCAGTGCCAGACGAGTAGAGAGCCAGTGCCTGCAGCCCCTCTGGTGTCCCATGTGTCTGATTGATGGGATCAGTTTAATGGCCTGCACCCGGACTCCTTCAAGCCTTGCCATGTCCTAAAGTGACCCCCTTAATTGTATGTGTGTGTGAGAGAGATAGAGAGAGGATGATGGTATGAGGATAAGTGAGGAAAGCATTGATACTGTATGTGGGTGTGAGAGATGGGTCATGTTGGTTGTGTTGTATTGCAAGGTGTTCTGTTATCCTGTGTTGATGTTAAAATGCTAGTGGGTTGGCAGTTAGTTGTTTTGTAAGGTGTTCTGTTAACCTTATGATGTTGATCTTTGCATTGTATTTCAGAGTGTATTGACTGGGTCATGTTACAGTTCTTATGGTTTTACATTCTTCTGTTATGTTCAAAGTTTTTTTTTATTATTCGCTGTTTATATTAGAACTTTGGTGTTGACCGTTGTGTTGTGTTTCAGAGTGTGGGCGGAGGGTGGTGGTGGGAGGGGAGGAGACACAGTACTGGGCGGTGCAGCTGGACCCCGACCTCCTCCACACCATCGCTGCCATCTACCCCCACTGGTTCAAGGTTAGTACTGTATTGTCCGGGGTCAATGCTAGGCCAGTTACTGATGATGCAGGTTAGGTCAGCTTGGATCAGGGTAGATTGGTAAGCATTAGGTTAGGTTAAGTCAGTGCTGTATTAGGTAAGGTCAATACTGGGTCAGGTTAGGTCACTACCAGGTCAGCTTGAGTCAGGTTTGGTCACTACTCTTGGCAATGTTTTATAGAATTTGTGACTAGTTAAAAGAGCAATTGTTTTGCTTCCAGATGAGCAGGTTTTGTAAATTATACCAGAGTTGTTAAAGGGACAGAATACTTTTGGTACATTTAGAGTGCCTTGATTCCTCCAAATTATGTCAGGAAACAGACCCAGATGAAGTAAAATAATGGTATCCTGTTGCCTGGAATAATGTGGAGAAATCATTTGCTCCAGATTTACCACCCAAAACAAATTGTTATATACCCCTTAAATGTTGACTTGTGTCCTTTGTATTCTAGTATAGGTAAGTGAGGCAGGGTTACTCAACTTAAGAAGGTTCCCAACATGGATGGAAGTAACAGTGTTGCATTCTAAATTCTAATGTGTGTTTTGCATTGTTATTTATTCAGGTGATTTGTCATTATGATGAATAATACAGTGTTTCATTGTCTGCATGGTGAGATAATACACTGTACACACTATACTTGAGTTTGTGTGTCTGTGTGTGTGATCTGTATGGTAAGTTCTCCTGTCTGATTTTTATTTAGGTCTGTGTAGGTCTGCTCATGGCACTCGGTTGTAGCAGTAACCTCGAGTGATGGCCACTTGCCCGTCCATCCCTTCTCCCCCCACACGTTATTGTCTACCAGAGTGTTTACTTGGGCAGACAGGCAGGCTCGTCAGAGAGGAATGTTTCTGTGTTGCCAATATTGTGTCCTTCAGTGTCCCTGCCACTGCCCTTACTCCCAATGCCACTATCTCTATCACTGATGGTAACCACCAATGCTAGTCTGTCACACTACTATTATTGTTCTCATTAACTACCATGATTATTGTGGAGTAAATTCCTTTGCTGTTACTATCGCTTATTATTGTCCTTCTCATACCTTTGGATTGAAACCCCAAACTATGGGAAGTTGTAAGCTGCTAGTTTTATATATGAGCCCTTGATCCATTCTGTGTTGTGAGTTTTACCAGGAATGAAAGATAGAGAATAATGAATTGAGTGAATGATAAACACATTACTATACACTCAGTCCATGTTTCAATCTTACAGTACAGTACCACACTAACCTGTCTTATGTCTCTTCTTCCAAGCATCCAATGTCAGCCTTCAACACCATAATGAAGTTCACATTGGTAAGATCATGTGAATTTTACCATACCGTTTGTAATGTGCTCTTGGTTAGGCATGTGTATCTCTGGTGTTCGTCTTCTGGTTAGGTACATTAAGAAACTTTACTTTGTCTTTAATATTTTTCAGTCTCTTTGTAGTTGTTTTGTTTACAGTATTATATTTATGTAACCACAGTAGAATGAGTATAACAAATGATTTATAAGTATTTGGCTGGTCTCTGTCATTCATTATTAACAGTGATAATGAGTTTAGCCTGTTTCACTCAGAATTCTGTGGCTTGGTATTTTATTTTATTTTTCCTTTTTCTGGATGTATTGCCCAAAACTTATTAACAAAAGGGAATATGGAATCTTGTTGGTAATGAAATTATGAGTGGGTTAAAGTGCTGTGATAGCAAACATGTTGATGATGCAGTCTGTGTTTTAATATTTGCATTTATGTGTGCATGTGTGATTTATAAGCCTGGTACTAACTGTGGAATAACTCGACAGGACTGTAATCTGAACAACCTGAGCAAGATGGGTGACAGCAGCAGTGGAGGGGCAGGGCAGGGGGAAGGCTCCAAGCCCCCCTTCATCCCACTCTCACCCCCCAAGTGTGAGGTGGATGATTCCCCACTCCAGGGAAAAACACTAAACAAAAACAAAGAATGTAAGTATTATATTTTGTATACAGTACATTTAGCATATTTATGGCTATAGTTTCTTGCTGTTTGAAAGACAAAAGGCTTATGATTTAGATATGAAAAGAAAAGCTGAAATATTTGTATGTCAAAGAAGGTGAGAGAAGTGACTTTGCTCTGCTGTGTCCAGTTAATGAGAGACGATATGAAGGATCCTGTCAAGATTAAATGGAGAGAGACAGTGAGTGGAAGTCGGTAGAGGTAGAATGAAATTCAGTATAAGGAGGAGTTTGGTTTAATGGCAGGATGATATGATATACAGACAGTAATATTGTTATACCAGGTACAGTACTCTGTAAGAATAAGTGGTTGACCCCAGATGAGATAGAGGAGGTGGAGGAGGATGTAAACAAACTGGAAAAATACATGTCATGCTTTTCCTCTGTTGTTTATTTACTTGCAAAGAATGTACAGGTCTCCCTATATATATCCTCAAGTGTGTGTAAAAAATATTAGCCATAGTAAAAATATTATTCAGAAAACAGTCACAAGAAAAAGCTTGCTGTGAGTTCGATTGATTAATGTTTTTATGAGTGAATGGTTAGATAAAGATATGAAAGCAACAAAACTACAGTACAGTACTGTACCATAATCTGTGCTGCTGTGACAAAAAATTTCTGCTGCCCAGGAGTTAGTCAGGGAGTCATTATTGGAGAAGAACAGGCGCTTCGAGTCTACAATTAACTGACTGAGATTATGTTCAGAGTAATCTCGTTTCCTTCCTGTCAAACCCCCCCCTCTCTCCCCCCTTCCTCTCCCCCCTTCCTCTCCCTCCATGTTTTTGTAATTTTTTTCATATATCCACATTAATATTTTTTTTTCTTTCTTTTTGAAACCCATCTCGTATTTCCTCATCCTCTTTTCATATTCACCTCTTCTTACCATCTATCCCCCATCTCTTCTGCTCCATTCTCTGTCTTACAGCTCTCCCCCTCCCCCATTTTCCCTCCCTCCCCCTCCGTACGGTACCTCTCCTTTCCTTTCTACAGTGTCACACCCACCAACACACGCTCCACAACTGTTTACGAATGTGTCCCACTTTATCCAAATCTAAGACATTATATTTATATGAAAGTATCTCCTCAAGCATAGTTTTATTATGGTGGTTCAAATAATTGACTGTACACATGAAATACCTGATCCTACATCTTACCTTCTGTTCAGTGCTGGTGTCAGGAGTCTTGTGTGACAAAGAGATTAAATGGACAGAGATTTTACCATGCAGTTAGTGAAAAGGGAAGTGTGGTTTTGTGGTGTACTGATTGGTGTTTTTATATTGATTGGAAAAGTTTCAGTTCCTGTTGAGGCTAAAGTGATGGTGGTGAAGTGATAATTTGTAATGATCTGAAAGAAGTTAGCATTTGCTCTATGTATACTAAAGTGTTGTATCTGTAAATATTGGTACTGTATATATCATGTAGATGTAGGAAAAAATGGAAATATATCTATCATCCAGAGTTTAATAATTGAAACCCATAGAACTTGAAAACGGAGTTCACACATCTTAAAGCTATTTTGTGGTCAGTGAACATCTTTGTTTGGAAAGTGTGGTACCCTCAGTCAGTCCCTCACAGTACCAAGCCATATGGACTTTGGTATCAGTAAAGGTGGTGTGGATGGGGAAAATGGTGGGGTTGTGGGAGTGTATGGGTGGAGACATGGAGGGTGAGGAAGATGAGGGTCACCATCCCCTCGGTCCAGTTCTCTCTCTATTGGACTTTGGTTATGTACCCATGGGTAAGAATCAACCTCTTTTTGTGGTACGTTAAGTTAGGTTTGGTTAGAGTGAGGTCACATCATTACTAAATATGGTAGTGATGCATCCGTACTTGTTATTTAGAACACTTATGAATGATTGATGCTTTTCATTTAGTGCATATAAACTTAATATATGTTTAGAAAATCATTCAGATATTAAAGTAATGTATTGAGTGAGAATGGGAATGTGCAAAATAAAATAGTGAAACAGTTGTCCACCCACACCATAGGGGTATATAGTATATATCCTAGTTGGGCTAAAAATAGCCCAGTCAGTCTATAAACTCAATTTTCATATTCAACAAGGTCTTTGAGAGACTAGGAGATATATTGGTTGTTTTTATTACTGTATTGGATTACAGTAATAATTTTACTTGTACTTTATTTGCTACGACTTCTGTACCATACAAATATTTATATAACTTCAATGACAATGTATCTATGGTAGATGTGCATTTTACCAAATTAGGCCTTAGATGCTATGGATCTCACTAAGGCTACAGGAGAGCACTATTACTCCTATAAAGATTGTGTGTTTTAACTTGTCTTGAACCTGAGTTACAACTACCACTGTACAGACTCAGTCACGTCAAATGAAAATATAGTAAATCTTTATTGCAAACTGGGATTATGTGTGTAAAACATGCAGGCAGTGTTTAGAAAGATCTTGATTCACTGAGAAATAGAGATGAAAGGGATGAACCTCCAGTGATAATGAAGATGTACCATAAAAATACTGTATTTGAAAGTAGTGTATTGGATTATATTACCCTAGACTGGACACTTACAAGAGGGAAATACCAGTCTTTGAAATCTTAGAATAATACAATAAGGTTTATGAATATTCAGTCTAATCAAATACTTTCAAGTATTCAAGAGTGGTATAATGAGGGTTTCCTGTCTTGTTAGATAAGATGCTTTGTTTTTCTAATTAGCAAGCTTCATGTATATTGTTTGCAACCCATACAGCTCTATATTACATTAATCCTTGTGTTTAATTCCAGCACTTAAGGTGAAATTAATGCTGCGGCGACCAAGAGAAGACTTGGTCAACCGTGGTGTCATACCCCGTGAGTATCTCTCTCTCTCTCTCTCTCTCTCTGTCTCATTCAGTATCTTAAAATCCTGATTACTAACTGATATAGTGGCATATACAAGTAAAAACTTTTACTGCAAATGTGGAATGCAGTATTCTTCAATTACAACACAAGTGGATTACTATATTGATCATTTTAAGACTCATGATTTCGTAAGTAGACTTTACAGTAACCTACGTCTTCATCTACAGCCATGAACACCCCAACTGCATTCTACGAGCAGCGGCAGAGGCTGGACATGGCCAAGAAACATGACATCCTGAAACAGAAGATGCAGAGACGACCAGACAGGGAGGAACTAGTTCGACAACACATACTGGAAGGTAGGTGTTCATCAGAGCCCACATAATCTCCAAAGTCAAGTAGAATTATTAAGACATTTATCTTGCCTATTTTATATATTTGCAGCTTCAGAGATTTTAACAGTGCAGTAACCCTGCGTTGAATCCTTTACTTACAACTTCATAGATTATGGTAGTGTAATAACCCTGATCTACATCCTCTACTATCTCTCCCTAGATGCTCCGGGAAATATCGACCCCTCATTGGTGGAGAAGCAGAAGCAGTTGAAGCGCGCCAGGATAGCAGACGCCATCAGTGACCACCTTTGTCAACGTCCGGGGCCGTTGGAGTTGGTTAGAGCAAACATTCTCCATACCACCGAGGACCTCGAGAAAGCTGTCAAAGGTGGGGTGACATTTTGGTCAACAGATGTGGTTATTTTTATATTTGGTGACAAAATATGTAACTGTTTATAGGTACCAAAGCTTTAGTTTATTAAGATTAAGATATCTTAATGTGTAACTAGATATGGTTCTTGGTTTAGATTTTATATTATTAATTTCAAAGAATGTGGCTTGTAATTTATAAAGGATAACTTGTGATGCAATATTACAGAGGGTCAGTTGATGTTCAAAAGCACGAGTGAGGGAGAACCCAGGAAGCATCCAAGCCTATATGTGCAGTATGAGGATGAGTCAAGCAGTGAAGGAGCCATGTCTCCTGACCAGGGTGAGGTATCAGGGGTTACAGCACCACAGGGGGGGATGGGAGACCTTCTTTCCTCCCCTCTACCAGCTGCCACAGCCACTGTCCTTGTCCCTCCCCCACCTCCACCAAGCTCTGAACCTCCAGCACCTTCCCCTTCCCTCACATCCACCACCTCCTCCCTCTCCCCGATCTCCTCCTTGGCCTCACCACCCCATCAGCACCCACTCCTACCATCCCCCCAGGCTCCCCCCACCATACCACACACTCTGTTTGTTGCTGCCCGTACCTCCCTGCCACATGCCCTCACTACACCTCCACAACAGAACTCGGCCCCAGGGAAGGATCAGAGCAAGAGCCGTAAAAAAGCCAAGAGCAAGACTCAACCCAAAGCTCGTACCATCAAGTTTCATGAGTATAAGGTATGCATTGGTTATATCACATCACAATGTAGGTTGGGTTTCAATAGAATAATAACTGTCATAATGGATATTCCATAAATATTATGTGATTTACATTAGTCCAATGGTTTTGACAATGCACTTGTGCTATTATGAGTTACCATAATCAATAGATTAGATGAATAATGAAATGACAATCATGAATCTTGCCATTTTGTGGATGTTCTTAGAGATAAGTCAAGCCATAAAGGTACTTAAACCCTTAATTCTGCCAGCCCCTTCGGGGGAGTTCCCGGAGGGAACGAGGCGTCAGAGCTATAGATAGATAGATAGATCAGTGGAAGTCTAGCAGAAAGCAACCAAGTACTATCAATTCCAAACACACCCACTTTATGCTACACACATCCAGTACCATGTACCAATATAACCTCTAGTATCATCCCTCAGGGGCCACCGAGTGCAGTAAAGCGTGAGTCTAGCAACAATAGTGCTGAGACCTCTTATGATATACTCCTTCAGCAGCAGCAGCTCTTCCTTCAGTGTCAGCTTGAGCTCAAGCAGAAGGTTAGACTTTTCCTCTTATATGTACAGTATTGTGAATAAGGAAATATATGATATAGTTTTTAATTTATTTAATTTTGTTTTGTAAATATACCTTAGTATGTAATTATATTGTTTTTGTTACAGTACCCACAGATCATCCTGCCAGCAGCCCTCAAGCCAAACCCTCCTGATGGTTCCCCTACCAGCACCTTACTCAAGGTGGCCCCAACACCTCCACCCCCTCCATCATCATCTACACCCCTTACCCTCCTCCAAGCCTCCACCCAACCCCCTACTCCATCATCCACACCACCTGCACCCCCACCACCACCTGCTCCACCTGAGATCCGCATCCACACCAAGTTGGAGGATATGAAAGGTATTGCACAAGTTGACTACCGTACTGTTAGTAATTGGACTCACTTTACTGAAGACAGTATTTGGTGTCTCAGTAAATAGGTTATGAGTAGAGTATTATTCCTTTTCAAGTCACTAACTGCCCATTTATTCATACAGTGTCTGACCTGAAGGCAGAGCTGAAGAAACGTAACCTGCCAGTGTCTGGGTCAAAGCCACAGCTGATAGAACGACTGCGGTCCCACTCGGCTCACCCACTGAGTAGCAGCAACAGTAGCATCAATAGTATTGGCAGTACCAACAGTAGCAGCAGTATGGCCATGAGGCTGGGTAGTGTGGAGAGGGAACTGGCCAGTCAGGATGCAGATGAGAAGGCACGAATAGACTCTTTAACCTTGAGTCAACAACAACAGCACCAGCAAACACAGCTAAAGGACATTTCCCCAGCCAACACCCCGTCCAGTTCTACTGTCATCCATGGTGATGAATCCTCTGGTAGGTTTGAAGATAAGCACATGATTTGTGGGTTAAATGAAAATTTGGTGTGTGATAGCTGTCTGTTATTAGTCGTGTGTGCTCACAGGTGCATTCATGAGTTAATAATTAAATACATTACCTAACCATTGGTATTTTCTCCAGTTACAGGTTTGGTGGATGGTAGGATGGAAGTTGGTGATGAGAGTGGAAGTGTAGTGTCACCGATGTATTCTCCAGTATCGGTTTGTACACGACCTCCAAGTGTAGCTCCCATGGATGTTGATTTTGACTCTGCCATGGATGCCAATGACTTTAACCCACTAACCCCACTCACCCTCACATTAGGGGATGGATGTGGGGGATCCATTAACACTCCACCACCACCTCCGCCACCCCCTCCACCACCTCCACCACCCCCACCTCCTCCAGTCCTACCATCAAGTGTTATGGTGGCGACCCAAATGCCACCTCGCACCTCAGCCCCACCAGACGCCCAGAAGGATTCAATGGGTCACCTGCAGCGGAGGATTGAGGATCTACAAAGAGAACTACACCAGGCACAACTACAACTACAGATACAACAACAAAATAATATGATAAAAGCACAGGAACAGCAACGCAGTACTAATAATACCCCAGACCCTAAACTGAATCAGAAACTCATTTTACAACAGCATATACACAATAAGAAGCAACAACAACAGCAGCAGCAGCTTCAGAGTCACATACAGCAGCTGCACCACCTCAAACAGCAGCAACAGCAGCTGCTACAACAACAACAGACTGACCCAATACTGGAGAATGGGGTGCAGGAGGGGCGGAGTGAAGTGAGAATCAAGGTGGAGAATGGCTGGGACCAATTACTGGGCTCACCTTCCCATTGTAGCACTGCACACACACCCAGCCCTGTACACACCCCTGTTCCAAGCCCTGCTCATGATTCACCACCCAAGACTCATCATCGGTCTGTGTCAGCCGCCTCTCACACTCCAGCCACCACTGCTACTGCCACCACTTCACACCACAGGTAACACATCCTCTTTCAAATGTACTTTTGACATGCTTTTTCCATCTGACATATTTAATGAACCTAGGTACAGGTCTTTTTTATAATTCAGTTGTACACAAGAGTATTATTATTCTCATTTTGGCCTTGGTTGTGTATATGGATCATAGTCAAATTTGAATCAAGCACAGAACGCAATAGTCATAGACCTACATTGTTTTGAACAAAGTTTGACATTGCAATTTATTTCATGTATACACTCAACCCTTGATGTAATGGACTAATAGGGAATTAATCTTGTCCGTTACTGGAAAATGACAGTTACTGGAAAATGTAAGTGAATTAGGGAATAACTTTGAAAAAATATTGTATTGTACATACCAAATACACTCATGTTAGAAGAAAGGACAATGTCTATTGAGAGGTTGTTTACTCTAAAGGGGTTGGGCTTAAGCCTAACAGCACACATAATATTGTTCACTTTTCACCAATAGTCCTTTAGTTTTTACTTTTACAGTACACACACATTTTCTGAGTTTGTATTAAATATTTTTGGTCACTTTCTCTTACAGTATCTTCTATTTTCAAATAACAGACTTTCTGTTCGATGCGTAACGATTGTCCGGTAGCAAAAAATGTCCGATAAATCTGAAATCTGTTAAATGTGGGTCGGTTAAATCGAGGGTCAAGTGTACATTTAATTTTGATTGTAGTACTATGCAAAAATTGAAGGTGAGTGAAACAGATATACCAACAGAGTTAAGAGTTGTGAAGCATATTATAGTAAGCCTAAACCCCAACTTCCTCTTCAGGGCGGCATCTTTCCCCAGTTTGACTGGGATTATCTTCACGTGCGACCCTACCATCACCACCACAACTACCACTACCACCAATAATAACAATCTCATCAACAACAACACTATCAATGCCAATTTTAATAACAATAATAACAGAGGTAGCAGTGGAAGTAGAGTGGGGTCAGCAGAGTTGGTCATCAAACCACCACCAAATTATGATGAGGCGACTAAACAGCTTCTAAAGGGAACACCTTTGGTAAGTTCTTCTCCACATCTGCCTCTTGTTATCTTATTCTTCTTTATTGACGTTGTAACAGTAAAGTATTCATTCACTGGAAGAATGTCTCGTACAAATTTTATGCCTGAAAGATTTTTTTTAAATTTCCTCTTAAATAATGAAGTTAGGTCAGAAGAATGTTTTTGTTATTCCATGTTGTGAAATTAATAATACTGGTAACAGCAGCAATTTTTGGTGGGTATTTTGATTTTCAACATTAAAGTACATAAAATATATTAAGTGGAATAAAATTAAAACATATACTGTATAACATTAAATTTTCAGGTCATAAACGGGTAAAATAATTATAAGTTGTCTATGTATACATTCTAGACCATTATAAACCGGAACACAAAAAAGTTATTTGTGAAATGTGTTTTGATCTTAAATTTTTGTTCTGAAAACAGTATACAAACGATAAATAGTTAACGAAAGTTTTCAAGTGTGGATTAGAGTGCATCTTTAAGCTATGTCCATTGAGGTGTATACTGAACAGTACTAGAATATTTTGAGTGCCTATTTCTATTTTTTACCTTGTTGCAGATCTTGCATAAAGGACAACCACTACCACATAACAGGAAGTTGTCCATCAAGAGCCAGGCTGTTGACGACGTACTGGAGATACTCATCAAGAATGGAGGTCAGTAGTGAATAGTGAAAGAAGTCATTAACCTTGTCATTGAGATTCCCATGATAGAAATCCATTTACTAGGTAATACCAAACTATAATTTAACTTGTATGAGGCATAAGGTGACTCAAAAATACTATTATATGTATTTAGATTACACTTCTTCAATAATCTCCTATGTAGTTGTCACATCAATGTATTCCCAACTCCACAGAATTGCCCCCAAGTGCTGCCCAGGACCCTAACACCCCGACCCCGCCCCCACTGCGCTGCCCAAAGACTGGCCCTGTCTTCACTATCCCATCCAGCCAGGCCACACCCCTTTGCTCCTCAGCATTCACAGTCGTCACTACCACACCCCTCATGTTTACTCAAGGGATAAGTGAAGGGGTAGTGCCTCCCCCACCACCCCTGCCCCCACCACCACCACAGTCTAGTCAGCGGTGTGCTCCTCTCATCCCCTGCTCCAACTCACTGCCCTCAAACTCTCTCTTCGCTGATCTAGTGATGGAAGGCGCTGGAGGGGCAGGGTTGGGGGGTGAAGAGTTGGACCTTCCACTAGATCTTGACCTTCCTGTGTTAGAGGGCATGGAACTCGGTGCACTAGACACTCCTTTAGACCCTCATTCGGCCTCTGTCATGCATCGGCACGCACCACCAGAAGCCAAGATGGAGGTGAGTGACGATGTGGATGTGGCATCATGGCTGGATTCACTGGTGCCTCCACATCCTCCACCTCCACCCCCACCCCCACACTGCCCACACCCAGTTATCCTACCCCATCTGGACCACACCGGAGGCATGAGGGGACATCACCAGGGCATCGGGGGAGAGGGCAGCACGGACCAAAGCGACCCCCTCCTTTCCACCACACATCACCATATTGATCTCTTCACACTTGACGACCCAGACCTCAAGACTCACCACCTCACCTCACCACTCTCATGGGACCGTATCGACTTTACCGCATAAACTACACACCAAATCATGTAAAACTGCATCTCAAACATACCACATCTTATATATAAAACCACATCTCAGCATCTCACACCTTGCAACTCCTGACACTGACATCTCTGTACACTTTCATTAGTCATTGGAACATCCTGTTAGTGAAACCAAGTGACTTCTGAAGGACACAAGTGGACCATAACACAGAGTCATGTAGAAGTCATCTCTGTTTAGGTGAATTGCTAGTTTATAATAATGATGATGAGGATGAGAAAGTGGTTGAGTAGTTACTGGTAGTGTATTATTTACCAGGCATAGATAAAATCCAAAGTAAACATTGACTGGTTGGGACATAAATCCAATCACGAGTACCACAAGGCTGGCTGGTGGATATAACCCAGTCAGTAGTGGGAAGGTAGCCAAAGTGATGTAATTGACAATGAACTAATAATTTGAGCGTGGCCAGTGTTGATTATCTGCTACAGGAAGGGACAGCCAGTCATGCTTGATGTGAACACTAGAACAAATTAACCAGCTGAAGCAGAACACCTACGGTACGAACACTAAAAGTTTGTTCTCTTCTGCCACTCAGATGATCGTAGTGTAATTCTCCAGCCGACTGGAAAATAGTTTGACGAATATAAGTACCGTAGTGTTTAGAAGTGAGGAAGGTGCAAGTGGCCAGTCACTGTGCACCTGGACCATATTAATCAAGTGGACAGGAACTCCACCAGTCTATCGAGGGACAGTGTAAACAACCGAACCGGAGACTGCCATGACGGAACAAGTCCCCCCAACTGATAAACTGTCAAAACTGGCATATGGGACCACAGATTATAATGCCGTAGTGTCATCATGAATGGAGGAGAAGGAGACGCAGGAGGAACCCCCTATTATAGTAGCAGCGTGTTGTCGTTAACTAAAAAAAAAATAAAAGTCTGTGATGACATAACGAGTGCCTTACAGGAACTCACCAGGAAGGACCAGTGTACTGTTGATGTCCTAGGTTGTGTTGACTACCCATACTATTCCCTGATATTCCACTTGTCAAGTTTTTTTTCTGTATTTTTTTTCGTGTCGATGCTCAAAAAGAAATTAGTACATTTCGGAAAAAGGTGGCAGGAATATGAGGAGTATACATCCTGCAATTGAAATCTCATCAGTGTCAAAAGATAACTTGGATATGTACCCATGACTTTGTTTGTAAATAGACCTCCCTTGCCCCTTACTCTACTAAATTTTAAATGGGGATTTTTTTTTTTTTTTTTTTTTTTTTTTTTTTTTTTACACGACTCTTTCGTAGTTTCCCTCTGAGACAAATTTTAACTCCCAGCAAATTTCCTAATGACACAAAATATCTTAGGTTATCAATAAGAATCATAAAAGTCTGGGAAAACCATCTCCCTCAAAATATTTGCCCTATTAACAACCGCCTATATCCAAAACTTTTGATTAAGTCCTCCCACACCCTTATTCCCTCTACTACCCTCCCTGCTATGTGCTTGCAATGTCCATGTTGAAATGGGGTCAGGAACTGAGCCACTAACGCCTGACTGTGTACATAGGCTGTGTTTATAACTTGCCAGCCTTGGAGGAGCTCACTGGGGTTCTGAGTTGGGAAGCTTATGTCAAGCATTGCCTGTTGTACTCACATTGACTCAAGGACTAGAGGAATACTAAACTCCTCTCAACTGCTAATGTTGTACAATTGAGAACATCTGGTGGAGATTGAGTGCCTACTAAATTACAGCTCTTTGCTTGGAATAGCTAGGCTTTGCTTGAAATGTGATATGCTACTCACTAATGGACTCCTTGTTCCAGGGAGAGAGATCCTGTTTGTAGGATTACAGTAACATGTCATGGTAGCACCATATCCTTCTTAATCAGAAAGATAACTAAAGAGTTATTGTCCAAATCCTGATGTACTGCTGACCATTGACATGCTCTTTCCACTAAGAAAGCCCCAAGTTAGAGGAATTTACTCACACAAACTTATACTGTTTGTTTGTTGTGAAATTTCTGCCAGCTCCACCAGCCACCATGAGTCTTGTCTCATTTCTGTGGCCCAGAGCTCTTGGGGTTTGGTGAACTACACATGTTTTGCTGGCATTGTGACTGTCCAAATTAATATAGGTCAGCACCAGGCAGGCATGCCCCCACTACCATTCCATGATCATCCCCATCACTTTCCTTAATAATATACCAAGCCTATAACTCTTTCTGAACTATATTCTCCCACATACATTTTATGTCCCTCCCCCACTATTTGGCCCCTACACACTCCACTACCTGTACACTTTCCATGAACACCTACACCCCACTTCACCTAATATACACCTAAGTATATTTAACTTTCCTTCTGTGGTACCACATTGTCCTCTAATACGTCCAGGTGTATCCCATCACCATCTTGATAAGACCTGTGTCAGAAGGGTTAATGTTGTGATGAGTTTATCAACTCCCACTGTCCAACAGAAACCCATATAACTCTTCACAGAACTAGAGTTATTGTATCATATGGATGCTTCAGTTTATTCCTTGCATCTAATGCCTGGAAGAAATATGCAGAAAAATGTTCTGTACTCACCGGTGTATGTTTTGTATTTCTGTACAGAGAAGTATGTATAAAATTATATTACTGTGCAAGAAATTTGTTAATATTAATTTATAATGAAAGACAGTATACTTGCACTAGGGTAGCACTAAGTCATCCATACATTCAGTTCTTCAAACACCAGTGGCAGTTAGGGTTGATGGTAGCTGTTAAGAGCTTATTATAGGTGCTCATCAGTCCTTATGCTTACACTTAGCTGGAGAATTTATTACTCTCGGTGACCTTGCCTATCACATAAAATGTCCATTGATCACAATGAACCAATGTGAGTATTTCTTTGGAAAGGCATGACAGGTGTAGTTTCAAAGAATGCAATATTCTTGGTGATATAATTCAACAGCATTCTTGAATGCTACAATGAGGCTTGAGAAGCCACAGTGCTTGTTTAATACCACTAAAATTTTGGTGACCAATTGTTAACAAAGCTTGTGTTGTAAGTGTACATTTATATAGTCAATCCTTGAGATATTTTTTACTCAAATGTTGTATCAAACATCTTAACTGACTTAGTAAATTGCAAAGGTAGGAAAAGTTTTGTTGAGGCAAAATTCTATTGTGGTTCCTGAAGAATGAAATACTTGAGACAATTGCACCACAGCCCATACAGTTGAGGCAACTCTGTGTTCAGTAGGTACTGTATTTGTACCATAACAAGAGTAAAATAACCACAGCATCAAACTAGTATTGTGGATACTTAAAGTTATGAGACAGTGGACAAAGAATATAATTATTTAACAAAATTCACAGTCTTCATGTAAACATGAATTTTATATTTTGCAGCTGGATAACTCTGTACAGTATGTGTAAAGTGTAGGTTAGCCAATGCACTTTATTGTTGATAAACACATAATGTACATAAGGAAGGAACACATACACAAAACAAATGTATTGTACTGTACATAAATTTAAAAAATATGCTGATCTTGTCAGGATTTAAACATGATATTCTCTCTAACTTGAGAACAAATAGCAAACAATTGTTTGGAAATACTTACCGAGTTATGACATCTGACACTTAATGGGTCATTTCTGCTTATATGCTGAAAAAAATAATGCTGTATTCATTGAAAATTGTCTCAAATGGTGGAATATCCATCAAGGACTGATCAGAGACACTTATTTATATTTTTCATACTTCAGCTCCTAAATACAAAATTATCAGGCTGTAATTAATAGCTACTTCTTTACTAATTTCCTAAAGTTTAAAGGTTTTGGTTCCAACATAAAATTGTTTAGAAGGAAAATAGCCCGGAAAGCACGCTACTTGACACAACTTTAAAGATGATAATTATAAACATACATATAACACCGCTGATTTCTCAGTCCATACCACCCCTTATATTACTCTATGGAATCTATGATACATCAGGTTCTGTGTACATACCAGCCAATATAAACAGCACAGTCCCATTCAGCACGACACTGCCACCCTGACATCCCTTCCCTTTATAGATTACTATCATCACAAAATCACTCCTAATCACAACCCATATTGTCTTCCCACCTCCAAACTTCTATCATGATCCCATTCTGACCTTGCAGTGACCCTAGCCCATTTAATGATCCTTCTCACCATCATTCACCACAGTCCCTATTCTTACCTTTTCTCCCATCCCCTTTCACCATTATCCCAACCCTCACCCACTGATCAAGCTCTCAGACCTGTACATAGAGAGTGTGCCAGCAACTATAGAGGGCACACACACACACACTGTTTAAGGGTAAGACGCAATCAGACCAATTTCATTTCGGTAGCTTTCACTAAACAAAGGGTTTAGGTATGAAACGAGTTGGGGCATTCTGTTTAAGGGGAGATTCTTTTGAGGTTACTGTAAATTGGTGGCCTACTGATTCCTCCAGACTATACAAGAACACACATTACTTCAATGGGGATCTGTTTCATGACTTACTTTGGAGGAATCAGAGACTTTTCAATTCACCAACAAGAGAATCTCCTCTTATCCCAGTTGGTAATTGTCAGGAACCCTGCCATGTCGCTTTTTCCCATTCCCTCTAATTCCCATCGTCTTGGAGAGCAACTGATAATTTTTTTATTATTATTATTGTTATCTGTAAGCATCGCGTATGGACATACATTTCACTGCTTTCCCAGCATATATATCTAACTCAGCTGGCGACCGGATATTTTTTTTGTTTTCCTCTAAAGTAGCAGCATGGTGGACGTTTACTCCTGCTCAACTTACTTTGTTATTGTGCCAAAACCAATAGCAACTGCCACTACAGTTAGCAACATTCCATATACTGTATATTGCACTGTGTATCAAACTGGCTGCAGCTCCGACCACCCAACATCTCTCACCCAGGGTACAAAATATTTCACTCTCCCTCACTTGTTTCTCCCTTGTTTCTACTCCCTCTATTTCATTCCCTTATCTTTCTCTCTCTTCCTCCTTTTGCATCTACTTTGTTCTTTCTTCCAGTCTCCCTTTTGTTTTCTTTTAGTTTCTGAAGTGTGGACACAAATTAATGTCTGGGTTAGTGTCTCAACTTTTACTCCAACATTTGTCATATCACAAAGTTCGTAGGTCTCATTTAATTGGACTATGTGTTGTAATTTAGTGTCAAAATTTATTAATATTGTACAATTTGTTCTCATTACTGGTACTCTTTGTTTGTTAATTTTGTTATTGTTTGCATGTTCAAAAATTAGTGTATGTTCTGACATTGTAGAAATGCATTTTAGAAATGTTGAATGTACAGTACCTTGTAATATTTTCTTTTTGAACTCTTTAATATCTGTGTATTGGTCATATGCAAAATAAGTCGTGAGTCAAATGGTAACTGTTCAGTATGATTGGTCCTTTGTAAGTCCATGGTACCATCTTACTAGTCATTGCCAACCTTGGCTCATCACTCAAAGAGGAGAAATTCATTTTTGGAGAAGTAGAAGGTTACTCATTCCTTTGAATTATCCCAGGAAACAAACCACAATGTTACCAATTGGGAATCTTGTTTCATAATATAATTTGGAAGATTCAATAACCCTCCTGTTTACCATGAAGAATTTCTCCCCTTAAATATGCATGGCCTGATACATAACTACCTACATGGAGGAGTGAAGTTAATCCAGACCCACTACAGTACTGGACTCTATTACTCCACCCAAAACCTCCCTCCATACATATGTCATTTCCAGCCGCCCCAGTACGGATGAAGTGAAGTAGCGTACATACAAGCAGTCTCTCTTTTCTATGTAGTGGTGTACTTTGTTGTATTTACAGTCACTGATTAACAAGCTCTAATTTAACCCTTACCATACCGTACCCTGTAGTCCAGGTGATCTTATGTGAGAAATATTGGCTTGTTCCTCATTCACCTGCACATAGTCACAAACCTCTTAGATAGAAACTTTTCCAGTCCCATTATAGTTCACACATGTTGCCTCCTGGAGAGGTTAATGAATACTGATATGTTTGTTAATAGTATGAACAGCATCGTAAACCACAGATCATAATGTCAGCTTTCAGTGACCCTGGAGATGTAGATAACTTTATGGGAAGTATAATAATTTATTGTTCGTCAGGGATAATAGCAAATATTTTATCCATTATACAAGTGTGAATGCTACTTCATCCTTCCTGGGTAGGCTAGGAATAATGGTATGTTTATTTTGTGCCTGTACTATCCACTGCATCCTACTTCTGTATCTCAATAATTGCCTTGGATATATAGAATCATTCTGTTCTAAGACATGTGATATTCTGAGCCTTTTTTCAGTATACTTTTTCTTCTTAATTACAAGCAGGTACACTAAAATTAGAATATAGTAGCAGATTTAGTTAGCATCATATTTTTTGTCATGTTCCCTGCTGAGCTGAGAGCATTGTCATATTAATATAGGTAAGTTCATTATCTATATCATGTACAAAATTTACAGTATGAATCCTTGGTGAAACATTTGAGTACAACAGCCAACAACACCATGTACAAATGTATATGAAATGTGGAAATATCGTGCTCAATACACAGCCGTACAGTCCACAGTTTCCTGAATGGTGAACTCTGCTTGAGGGTTGCAATACTAAAAGATAAGCTCCCTCATTGATGTGGGTTTTATTGTATTTTCTGCACTTTTAGACTCGCATGAATATGGAAGTTGTCATGGATAGAAACTTTAGGATGACATTATAAAGATCCTGACCAGGTTTAACATAGCAAGCAAAGTTGTTAGAGCAGTACTGGTATGGTATGATGTTTGTCGTGAACACTGACATGAGTTGACAGGGTTGTTACTGAAAGGTGTACTGGTGTATTTCTGTTGGGGAAGACTTTATGGAAGCATTTTCTGCGTCTTACTCGCAGTGCATTTATAAGACTGGTAGTGAAGGGTCTGGGATAGCTAAGTCATCTTTTTAATCAATCTGCATTTAAGCACTGACATGATTAGTCTACTGTACATCAGAATAATGTGCACTTTGCAAGTAAGAACGACTGTTAATATATTTTCCAACTCACCAATATGTGAAGCTTACTGTACAACTCAAATGGGACTGTACATAATTCCAACTTATCATTGTACAAACTGCAGATGTGTCCTCAAGTCATGCTATACAATTTTGCACTTCTATAAATTCCCTTGTATCACAAGCTTAACAAGAATAATGGTATATAATCCTTGTACAAAGTCTCTCTCCATTATTTTTATGCTTGATAAATTGAGTGGAAATATTACAGTATTGCACAACACTGCTATTCCACAATGAATGACTGGACTGGTTGGTGTTAAGAACAAAATACAATATAACTTCTTGTGGTGATGAACTCAGGAGCATCAAAATCTCCTGGTCTCTTTGATCAGACTCCTCATTGATTTTATAATTACATTATCTACTTCTATTTCCCTTTATTTTTCTTGTCTTTACTCTTAGGGTTATTTACCACCTTCACTGTGTCAAGCTCCTGCTGTATAAGCCTGTTGAGCCTCTGTGCCCAGCTTATCCAAGTTGAAAGAGGAACATTTCTGTCCCCAACTCTCCAACCAACATATAATATATACTTGTACACAGACTCACCTACAGATACACTGTCATGAGAAAACTGACAAAAGGTTGAAATCCCATCTATCTCACTGCCTCCCATGCTGCATAAATATTATTATTACATTATATATGAGGAACGTATAAGTGTTGGAGGTCTTGTAAATCCTCAGCCTCACATTTTTCATGCTTTTGATTCATATTTCTAATTCAGATTTATTCACACTAGCATTTGCCACAAACAAAATATATTTTCTAGCCTTCATTCTGATGATTTTTGCTACATTTAGTAAAAGTGTTCTTTAAAGTTATTTCAAAACGTTTAGATGGTTGCCGATTTTTCACAGCACCGTATTTTGCTGTGGATCTCAAGTCTGAATGTACTGTATATGAATATTCAAAATATTTCCATTGCCCATTTGCAAACTACGGATTGTGCATAATAATCCATGTACTGTACTGTACAGTATTGTATATCCAACTTGCTGCATGAAGTACCGTACTGTATATTGCCAACTTGAGAGAGAAATGTGACTCCTATATTTTGGAGGTTTATAAGCAAGTTTGAGTGCATATGAACCCTAGGATAACATTTCCCAACCCTGTAGGAACGGATCTAGTTTATAATTGCATTTGAGCTTATTATACAAGACATTAATGTGATACTAATCGCTATATATATAATAATACTATAGTTAGCTTATATACTTAACAACCATCTGGTAGAGTAGACAGTAGAATTGAAGGTAGCCGACATTTATAATAAATATATCAAGCTGTTTCGGGATTACGGAAGTGTTCTCGGACTGACCAAGAGTTTTAATAATTTAAGATTTGTAGACCGATGGATGGTAAGTTAAGATATATCCAAGGCAATGACAAAGTTATTACTTTTATTTTTATGGCTATTATTATCATTACTGTATTGTCCATGCATTTGTACTATCCTCCACACACTCAAATTATTGTAACTGAAAGATCAAATATTTTAGTTCACCTCAAGCAAATTACAAATATTCAGGACTTGTGGTCATAAAGTTGACTAAAGTTTCCAGGTATTTGAAAAGTTCAGCTTGGGGTGTATTTGGAAGTCAGTCTTCTTTCACCTATACTAATATTCTTCAGCCAGTATCAATGTGCAACCTTTTGAGAGATGTCCAGTTGTCATGTCAAGTTGAACTTGCATGTTAAAATTATAAATTAAACTACTGTAGTATGCTTTTGGGTGGTTACACTTTCCATACTTTTCAATGTGAATCTCATGATAATTTGACATCTTCAGAAGAGGGCCAATCTATTTTGTTCTTGTTATTATGATTGGCATGAGAAGCCAGGGTTGCGCTGCAGCCTCTTGTTATGGTAAAGTCCACCATGTTGTCTCTCCTCCGGTCATGTGGTCGCCGCTGCTTCACCCTGCAGACCCTCAGCCCAGGGTGCCCGCAAAATTGTATGGAACATTTGTCAGGTGGATTAAATAAATATATGGCACTTGGGATCTGTGTTTCATTGACTTGATATCCTTATGCTCCTTAATAGAACACTAAATGTGATCAACTTATAATTTGAGTTTCTGAGGAGAGGTAACTGTAGGTTGCTTAACATAAAGTTGCCAGCTTCTTTTATTTGGACATGTATAGGAACAAGCCATTGATTGGCTGGGTCAATGCAATGCTAGTGTTTTCACCGGTGCCTGGTTCAAATGGCCATAGTGTCTGAGACTTAGACAGTGTTCTGTACTGGCTTCTGACTAGTTTGGTGGGACATTAAACTACAGTATACTGTATGTACCATTACCATAAATATCCATTTACTTTGCAGTCTGTGGGGAGGGATAGCAACCTCCTGTAATTTCAACAGAACAAGGGTTGCATGGTATATTGTAGATCAGTGGATGACCTAAATTTAAGGCTTTAACTTATGTTAAGTTGGTTGGTTTCTCCAAGCACTAAAACCTGCAGTATAATTGCTGTATATGGATTGACAAACGAAGGCAATTATCATTAAAGAAAAACACAGAATGCATATCATATTGCAAATATAAAGGACAGAATAATACCAATATGAATACTGTATATGAAAAAGACTTCTCAAACGTATACTGATTTGGTCTACCATCAAAGAAGAAATCATAAGTTAGCCTTGCAAGTTCCCTGGACAGTGTTCTCTGATACAAGCCGAAAGAAAATGATAGAGAGGGCGTTGTCAATAGATAATAATATAAATATGTAAAGACCTAAGAAAACCCCACACAACACAAAAATACTATAAAAATGTTTTGAGGAGCTACAACCTTATTATTCAGTGTTGTCAGTTTTTTTGGCATTAAGTATATTTCATCAGTAGGCTATATATCCGTTAGTATATTTTCATATAGGCCGGCCGGCTTTCTTTTCGGATAATGGACGGAGAAATTTCAGAAAAAGTATCTGTAGAAAAAGTGGATTGTAATGTTCCCAGGCCCATTTCCATTCTGCAGATCAGTCGATATCACAATTTTATCTTATATTGTTTCTCCTTTCCTTTTTATTTGTCTTTTCCCTTGTACTGTACGTCCCTCTTCTTTCTATCTCCTTATAAATTTTCTCTTGTCAGGTAATGTCGTTTCTTCCACTTTATGACTTTATGTAATCCTCTATGAAATGAAGCTTATGTAAGAGTTAATTGGGATAACGGTATGGAACGTCAAGAAGGTTATGCGTACTCGGCTCAGCTGTTGTTATACGGTACCTCTTCTACGTTAACACCACATACGTTACCTGAGGGAGTGTGGTCTGTGGATGATAATGGTGGGAAATGTTAAGGTGGCTGACTGACTCCTGCTATTACTACCTGTTCTTGCTACTGTGTTACATGTTCCAGTCACCTCGTAGTGTGAGGGACTGTGCTGAGTACAAGACCATCACGTACGCTGACTGATTTACTGTATTTGTACATCTAATGTCTTGATAGGCTTTCTTTTTGTTCCCATTCGCAAAGGATTAAAAACTATTCATTAACGTAAATGGTGGGGTTGGCTGGCAGCCACATACCGGTGCCTAAGTAAATTAATGTTATACCCCAAGGTGTTCCACATTCCTGCTGTTCATGGAGAGTAGGCTACCCAATCCTTCCCCGAGCAATATATCTCTACAAGACTTATTAGTAATACATCTAGAAGAAAAATAACGTTGATCCCTTTTGCTGGGGATCTCCATGTCTGACCTATGGTTGGAGGACAGTTTTAATTACCTCTACCCTGAAAAGAAAGGATCGATATGATATATGAATATGTCACTGCGACTCACTCTTCCTCCTTAGGGTTGGATCAGGTATCTCTCAGCTGGAAGTCATTCATTTTATTAACCATATTTGTTATCTAATATCTATAGTGAGTTGGGAATTAAGGTGAGGGTAAGGTTCAAATTTAAATGTTACAATGGTGTTTCAAGAGTATCGGGGGTGAAGTTCGAACTGAACTATATATATTCCATGCTGTAACGGTGTAACCTACAAGTAAAGCACACTATTGTGTGTGGAAATAAATGTCTATGAATGTCCACAATATGAGACCCAGTGATAGTGAGGTTCTGATGTCCACTTCCATTTTAGTGGTGGTTTTGGTACAGCCATATGGCTGATAGTGCTGGACCAGAGTCTAAGGAATGTTGGAGAGCAACTGAACAAAGTTCGAACAAGTGAATTATCAACGTTGATAGAGGCTTAGAAGACTCATTTTTTCGAACTTTGTTCAGTTGCTCTCCAGCTATGACTGTACAGTGGTTAGTGCCTGGGTCATATTGAAGAGAATCCTCTGGTTCTATCACCAGTGTGGACATTAATATAAATATATTATCTTCCAAGGTGGCTGGAGTGGTATATAAGGTTGCAAGGTGTCGGTGTATAAGGTTCAAAGGTGGCGGAGTGTTAGTAGTAAGGTATAGGTATGAGTAGTATATAAGGTTCCAAGGTGTATAAGTACTAAGGTTCCAAGGTGTGGGTGTATAAGGTTCAAAGGTGGCGGGGTGTTAGTAGTAAGGTATAGGTGAAGGTGAGGGACGCAGGCGCAACACCCACAATGCACCACTAGTGTCAGTTCAGTCAGCCACAGCCACACACACACCACCTAACACACCCACATAATACTCCACATTTTACCCTGTTTTGGTGTAGTTTGGTGTATTTAGGTGTAGTTGTGGGGTGTTGGGAGAGTGTATATAAACCCCCTGCTGGCCGGAGTGGGTGAGTGGAGGCCATAACTTGAGTATTACACTGAGAAATGAGTGTACATAATAATATCTGACTGAGGTGTGTGTGTGTGTGTGTGTGTGAACGTCTGTGTGTGTGTGTGTGTGTCTACATATATATTATAATTAAATATATATTGGGCGTTTATTGGTGGAAAAAAGAAGAAGAAGCAGCCGTGAGTGGTGTGGAAAGTGGCACCCTAAATATAATATATATATATAATAAAAAGAATTCCACACGCCCACCCCACCCACCCACCCACAGGCATCCGGGAAGTTAACTATATAGACTATCACCCACTTCATACCGCCCACCCCGCCCACATGATGACAGGTATGTACAGTACACCCATTTTTACACCCACAAATGTTCTAAGTTACCTCGCGTAATATTATAGGCTTCATTATTTATTTAGGTATATATTTATTTTAGTTTCTTACTCCCATTTTTACACCCACAAATGTTCTAAGTTACCTCTCGTAGTATTATATGCTTCATTATTTATTTAGGTATATATTTAGTTTAGTTTCTTACTCCCGTTTTTACACCCATAAAATTATGTTCTAAGTTAAGTACTTCATTATTTATTTATTTTAATTTTTACACCCATTATTACACCCATAAATGTTCAAAGTTACCTCACATAATATTCTATACTTCATTATTCTTTTCGGTATTTATTTATTTTAATTTCTTACGCCCATAGGTATGTATGTACAGTACCCCCATTTTTACTCCCATAAATTTTTGGTATTTATTGAAAGAATTGCAATTTTGTAGCAGTGTTGCCAGATCTGGCTAGTTAGGTCCCAGTATTTTGCCCCGGTCATTTCCTGTACTTTACCACGGTTATTTCCCGGTAGTTTGCAACTTTGCTAGGTTAGGCCCGGTAGTCTGCTGTGGTCTAGGTTAGGTTAGGTAAAGTCAGGCTAATTTCAAAATGCCCCATTTGAATATCTTGGAAATGGTGCATTTGCGGAGAAAATGTCATAAAAGAAAATAGTTTTAAAATGGTCTAAATAGGCTAAGTGGGTAATAAAGGTAGAAAAACCATACGTGATAATGGCATTTCTTTCAATATTTACCGTTCTTGTTGTGTTCATGTTCTATTTTTACTTGTTTTTGTTCTGTTCTTACCTGTTGTACTTGTTTTTGTTCTGTTCTTACCTGTTGTACCTGTTCTTATTCTGTTCTTACCTGTTGTACCTGTTCTTGCTCTGTTCTTACCTGTTGTACCTGTTCTTGCTCTGTTCTTACCTGTTGTACCTGTTCTTGTTCTGTTCTTACCTGTTCTTGTTCTCTTTTTACCTGTTCTACCTGTTCTTGTTCTGTTCTTACCTGTTCATGTTCTGTCCTGTTCTATCCAATTCTGTTTACATGTTCAATTCTGTGCTGTTCATCATATCTGTTTTCCCTATTTTTTGGTACAGTTGGCCAAATATGAATTGCAACAACCTTTGATGGAATGTTAAGTACCGGTATGGTATATTAATGTCCATAGATGTTTGTAGGGATCAGAAGTCATATTACACGCTTATGGTCCCTAGAAATAGCTGCGGACGTTATTATAGTCAACGTCCCATCGAGATTTGTCGCAGTTCTTATTTTAAAAACTATATTCAGCAAAAGTTTCTTGGAATTCTCGTATTCAATGTAAGGGTGGTTCCAATGCTTTTTTTTTTTGCCACCTGTATGTACATCTTGTCCATACCTTTCATGCATTATTTACAGTACAGGTAGTTTATTTTTTATTACATACATGTACATCACCTTTATTATTTGTATGTATGTAACTATGGGTCGTATGCCAGGCGTCAATACTGGCATGGTTCCAATACGACGACTCCACAGATAAACTACAACAGAGCCATCGTACCGCTACCGTCAACATCATAGATAGGTTATTCTTGCGTACGGCCCCAGTTGCCTGTACAGCCTCAAACAAAAGTCCTGCGTCATTAGGTGAATGAATGCGAGCAATTTAAATGAATCATACGAACCAATGCTACATAGACCAACTGTTATAGTTATGTATAATTTGTAGAGGTACCTAGATTTATTTCAGTGTGTTGCAGGACTATTAGACATGACTGTACCGTACTTAACATCTATATTCTGTACAATTCCACTGATAATTGTGTTTTCCATTTCTGTGAATCTTCTTAAACTTTACCGATAATTATTGTCACATGGTTTGTAAAGTTTCGTACACCCAACGGAATTTATATTTATGCCAGATCCTACTGTTATGTCTGATCATAAGATTAATATGACAACTTCGTACATGATACCTACTGTACTGACGTTACTGTATAGAGACTGTATGGTTCAGTAATTTGATTTTACAGAAAGTCGTTCCTTATTACCGGTACTACAAAACTTTATTTATATACCAGTATATACTGTATATATAATAGATCATAAATAGATTTACATATACAGTACAGTACTGGTTTTCTTTATGTACTGTAGGTCTACCTCATTTTGAACATTAAACACCACTTCTTGACAATAATAAGGGTAACATATACCGGTACTGCCTCTTATATGAAAATTACTTGACCCTGTGATATCACTTCCTAGCATGATTATACGTCACCTCCATAATCTGTTACTGCTGCATTTACAGTTCTGTAAAAACAATTCCCTACCATACTTATGAATCTGTACTGTACCAAAGAAAAGTGATGCAGCCTGAATATAAACATAATGGCTCGAATAGTTCAAAGATTCGTACCAGTGGCATAATAACCCAAAAGTGGCTGAAACCTCTCGTCTACATCTGTGCAGTCATTTCTCTCATCACATCCATATATTGAATGTTACCTTGCTACATCCCATGGGATAGTTTTATAAAATACCGTATGTACCGGTACATGTGCTGTACCAGTATACAGTACAGTATAAAACATATTCTGATTCCTATTGTTCTGTCAGAGGTAGATGCACTCCAAAAAAATATGGTTATTTGGATGGTTGGGACCCGTAGTAATTTTACAGTTGCCCTCTTGACATAGCGGAACAACTAGAAGGCATGAAATATTATTACATCAGTATTCTAACTGTACTTCAGCAATACCGGTATGCCTTCGTAGTACAAGTAGGCTACATGACCATTGAGGCAGGGTGTATTTGCAACATACTGTACTGTACTCTGCTGTTTGCATTGGTACAGTAGTTATGTTATACAGTATACTGTACTATACAGCAAGATAATTATAGAAACCTATGGAATTTATGCTCTGGATTTCCTTAAAAATTTTGTAACGGTTGGCTTTCAGCAACCTAGATACCTGGAAGCAACATATAAAATTATCAACTCACACACGCTCATTACATGACCTCTGATCTGGCAATGAGTTACAAGAGAGTTGTGAGGGTAAATCATGAGTACCATATTGTAGCTAGCTTGTTACGATGTTTCTTGGCCTATCTCTAATGAAGTGACAATTTAAGGTACAGTTTAACCCTTCCCATATTGGCCATAGATGATGGTTACCTTCTTGAAATTATACTCCAACATCTTAATCTTAAAGCTGATATGTTGAATGGAAAATGCTCCTAAAAACATCCAGTGTGAATAAATACTCTAAAGTTTTTGAGTAAGATGCGTCATTTGCCACATTTATGCAACCCCTGAAGACAATAGTATGTTGTATTAAAGTCCTGTACTTCCCTCTCATCCTAACCTGACACTCCCTTGTTTTTATGTCACAGCCACAGCACCACCACCAAGTCACATCCTGTAGGCAAATACTGGATGTTTATTCAGTATATATAAATATTACAGAAAATTATCTTTATATGACAGCACAAGTACGCAATTTGTCCATGATTGCTACGCCAACAACAAAGCCAGGATAGTTCGCATGAATGATTTATTGCTTGGTTCTGTAGACCCTCCCGGCTTAGAAGATCTGTGGAGCGCTTTCTGGCACACAGAAGTGGGTGCCAGCATTTCCATTCTTGTAGCTAGGTAGCAGTAGTGAGAAATGCAATAGATCATACTGTGGCTGGTACGGGATACTTGTACTGATTGAGTAAGTTCTGGGATTTACAACTGCCTCTCTATTTTAAGGGGAATATGTTTAGTATGGCAGTTTGTTGTGTGGATAGTGTCATGAACAGCACAGTTTGCTTGCTAAAAGTTCCCTCAGAACTTTTGTTGATTGTGTAAATGTGATTTTTAAAATGTTTGAAATTAAGGACTTAGGATTGGGAGGCTGGGGTGAAGTTTTACTGGCAATTGTACCAGTTTAAAGTACAGTACTGGTATGATACAGTCAGGAGTAAAGATTTGCTCACACTTTCCGAGTCATTACTGAAACACTAGTACATTATATTTTTCTTGTGTGTGTTTGTCTGCCAATTGTGATAAGTATGGCAAGAATAAAATATTGTAATAGAGTATATGGTAGGATAGCTTTTCTAGACTTATGTAGTGGTGGTGTCATCCCCAACACAATGGACCTTTTTTTTATAGTTTTAGTAACCTACCATTTGAAAAGTAGTGCTTGTTTTTTATGTCAGTTACTGAGTACAGTATAATGTAAATGAACTTGTCCCTGTATGGTACTGTACACTATTATATATATATATATTGTCATAGTTGGCCAAACATGAACATAATATTAATTTGGGTGAATGGGAACAAATTCTATCTTCACTTAATCTTTTACTTGCTGCTGTTATCTTCACCGGATGTCTGATAATCACATTAACTAAGAGAGCTCAAAGTACAAAACTGCACTTCCACACCGTTCATATGCCCTAATGCTGTGCAGTACAGTAGTGTACTGTATGAATATCAGACATTAATTTCATACGGAGTACACTTCCAGTGGGTGGCCAAACCAGCAGAACAATGACTTCTCAGAATAAATTTCTAGTGAAAATATGAATTTTTAATGCTTGTTATTGCCATGATATTCTATTAAAATCACGGGGAACTGCCCAGATGTTTGGTTTGGCGGTCGTTTAGAGATTCTCATGTGGAAAAAATAGTTTTGTACCATATATATTTTGTGAGTTTGACGAATACAATAGGAAACAGACTGAAAGATGAAGGAATGGATATTTGGTTTATTATTTTTGTATATAGCCTACTATAGTACAATATGAGCAAATTTAGATCCTGTACATTCTTCAACTCCTTATTGTTTCAGTGACATGTCTGCTTCAAGAAGCTGAAGGTAATCGATGCATTATATCTCCTTTAAACAATACAATACAAAACAAAAAGCCTACAAAGTATATACAAATGAATGTGCTGAAGTAAGTGTGGATATGTGAGGATAAGCTAAGTCAGTGTTATCTGATAGTTGGTAACATATGAGCGACGATGATTGCTACACTATAATGTTTTCAGTTAGATGATGTAGCCTACCTGAGCGAAAGTGTACAGACAGTTAACTACCTGAGAGAATGCTGACCAGTGCAACTCGAACGGTAGATTGTGTGTGTGTGTGTGTGTGTGTGTGTGTGATTACTCCGAAGAAAAGGGAGAGAGGGTTGATGATGATGTACGGGTACCGGGTAGCCTAACAAAGTACATAACGTGAGTGTTATGAACTACCAAGAAACACTGATGTCACTCTTCCCAGACCCACTGACTCCCTTCCTCCCTCACTTGAATCATCTGGCACCCACCCACCCCCATCACATCCCCACCCTACCTTGCCTTCCCAATCCCCTCCACCACTGGCACCCACCCACGTTTCTTCCCTCTACCCTCCCCCACCCATCCTATACTCCATTTTTCTTAATTAATCTGGTGAAGATGCACCGATTCTCTTTTCAGTCATGATATATAGTTTCGTGTGTTTACAAGTTGCAGATTAATACATTGTTGTGTAAATGTTGGCGTAATTAGTGTTGAATTGCAAGAGAGAGGGAGAGAGAAGTGAAGGGCTGGAATGTGTGGGAACTGTAGCGCACAATAGCCTACTATCACTCCCGGTCAGGTACTATCACTCACTTCCAACAGTCTGGCGCAGTTCATTCATCCCAGTGTATTACCCCTCAACAATGAATTCGTAACATCTATTGACAGAACGAAATTTGCACAGGAGGTCCGGAAAATATAATAAAGCCTACTGAGATAATCCTCGAGTGGCAAAAGTTTTTATAAGGCTACACCTGCATGATCCCTACCAACCCCTGATTATTCTCTATGTACGGATTGCCAAAGACACACACACACACACAATGATATTTATATACCGGTACTGTACTGTCTGTAGATACAATTTGTTTCAGATTCACCAGGTCAGGATTATTTACTTGGGCTAGAGGAAATTGTGCTATTGTTACGATCAAAACTCCTGTAGGCTATCTGGTGAATGTGAGTGAATATTATGACCATTATTACAGACACGGTCATTTATAGTGTCTCATACCTTTTCGAGGCCGTGTCAGTGCAGTAATTTGTGTGTTCCTCTCCTTCAGTAAACAAGGATTTACATATCGTGTTATTTATTCACGTGAGATTTAGGCTGCACATTAGGCTTCATAGGTACACATTTACAGTTTAAGGGACCACCGTGTTGTAGTCAGAAAATTGGAAGTTAGCGAGTCCTTCAAACATTGCCACGAAACAGCCCCTATACAGAAGCAGCTTGTTTCGTGGCATAGTCAGGAGGAATCAGAAGCCACCTATATAAAAAAAAAATTACGATCACAGGGTCCTTAAAGAGTTCTGTATCATGGGAATGTATAGATAAGACTAGGAGGTAACTTTTATAACAGAGTGTAGACTACACGTACACCACACTGACCACCGAGGGTAGGTAACCACTAGATCAAGGGTAACCATACAGAAAAACACACACCATATCCACTTTCGCTGCCGGAGGTGTAAGAAAGGATGGTGTTAATCCTGTATGGTAGTTATTATCCACTTCTCATCCCTTCTGGCATCTGCAGTATACTGTGTTGATAAGCAGTCGGTCAGCTAGGCTATATATTTATAACACCATTGGTTATTCGCCTTAGATTACGCTATTACGGGTGTAGTATTTCCTGACACCAGATATAATTACTTCCATTCTTATGCTACGTTAATAAAATCAGTGGAGTTCGGTCTTTCAAGTGCTTATCCTACAGCTATGGAAACCCTCGTAGCGTCAAGAATATGGACTATACTCCCTCACCTACAGTAGGTGTTATTCATCTGGTCTTGTTTCCTGGTATACTTTGGAGGAATCAAGGCGCTTCAATGTAACAAAAGTTAATTACCCCCTTAATTAAAGCCCAAAGACACTATAGTTAACATTCCAAACCCTGATAATAATGAAGACACTGGACAGTCTTAACCAGTGTTTACAATCACAACTACGACTGGTTTTTATACAGTCGGGTATGTTACTTGCAAATGTATCTGTATATCATTACAACTTGAGTTAAATTATGCATTAGCTTGACAGACTGGATAAGCAACAACACCTTATGAGGAGGAGCCTTTATTGACCAAGATTCGCTAATGCTTCTTGAGGTCAAAGGAGAGAGAGAGAGAGAGAGAGAGAGAGAGAGAGAGAGAGAGAGAGAGAGTAACCGTTGTGTGGATGGCGGGAAAGTGTTAGCGTGACAAAGTGGTCATCATTGTGAGTTAACAGGTAGTATGAGTCAGGCAGGAGGCACTACCACCATCAATAGTTACAATATTATAGTACATGTAGTAGTAGTAGTAGTAGCAGCAAAAGTATTGATTCTTATACTTTTTGTTAGTAGTAATAGTAGTAGCAAATAGTATATACTTTCTTCGGGTGGTATAATAGTAGTAGTACCGTAGTAATTGTTGTTGTTGTTGTTGTTTGTGGCATGGTGGTTGGTGATGGTGAGGGATATGTAGTGTTGATGAGCCTAATCAGATCACTATCAGGGATAATCAACTTCTTATATCAATTATTATTATTATGTTCTCAACTTGCACCCACTGTTTACATGCAGTGGCTGAGGCTCTGTTTTTTTCCCCTTCATTTGCTCGGAACTGAACAAACACTTGGGCTAATCTTACGGTAGAATAGCTGGAAAAAGTTAGGCTAGTTACATTCACTTATCCAGCGGCAAGGCAGAATCACTTATCCAAACACTCCCTCTCCCCCCTTCATCATCATCATCTCATCTCGCCCACGGACCCACACAATATGAATTCAACCCACTCACCTAGCCTACTCACCCACCCACCCAACTACCCACCCGCCCAACTACCCCGCCCACTCACTTATCCAATCACCTACTCACTCACTCACTGGCCCGCCCACTCACTTATCCAACCACATACCCGCCCACTCACTTATCCAATCACCTGCTAACTCACTCACTCACCCGCCCACTCACTCACTCACCCGCCCTCTCACCCACTGGCCCTACCGCTTCCCCATTATCTCACTCACCCATGTGTCCAATTCAGTTATATGTTTACACCCATTCCCGACCACCCTCTCGGATTGTTACACACACTCATTCAGTTACCTTCCCTCCCTCTCTCTCTCAGGTACCTTTCTTCTCACCACATCCACACACTCGCTCACACACATTCTCTCTCTCTCTCTCTCTCTCTCTCTCTCTCTCTCTCTCTCTCTCTCTCTCTCTCTCTCTCTCTCTCTCTCTCATTCAGTTACCCTCACACACACATCCCCCACCGGTATTGATCAAACCTCCAGCCTCTCAGTAATTTCCCTCTCCTTCGCTAGACGCTATAAATTGGCGGCTCTCTTACTCTCACCGCACCCCCTGCCTTACGGAGAGAGAGAGAGAGAGAGAGAGAGAGAGAGAGAGAGAATTGAGTGAAAGAGGGAGTAGGCTAATCTCTGGCGTCTGTGTATGTAAGAGAGAAAGAGAAGGTGAGTGGACGCGTGCGTGTGTGTGTGTGTGTGTGTGTGTGTGTGTTGAACGAGATGGAGTAAGGTATGTGAGGAATGCAGGCTTGAGAGTCCTTAAGAATTGAAATGTGAGAGCATGTATCAGAATATGCTTGTATGTCTTAGAGAGAGAGAGAGAGAGAGAGAGAGAGAGAGAGAGAGAGAGATTTACACCATTATGAGTGCATGCAAATTACTAAAATCTTCCCTATAGGATGCCAAAAAATTTCACAAACTACTTGGTATGGTAATGTAAACATGTGTTAAGGCGCTTTAAAATTTGGCCGGGAAAGGAGGAGGAGGAGGAGGAGGGATGTAAAAAAAGAGAGAGAGAAAAAAAAAACGAACCCGGCTTCGTTCCCAAACCAGAAAGAAGATTTGGGATGGAAGGGAATATTAGGAGGTATTTAGCAGGCTGAGGTGTGTGTGTGTGTTATGGGGGAATATATTTAGTGTTGACAGAACTGGAGCAACAACCTATTCCTCAACACGCGTTCAAGAAACAAGCAACTTTGATAAAATATTAGTAAAGTTTGGTGTTTCTTTGCAGAGTTTGGAAGAATCGATTGCTCAAAATTGACTTGCATTGCACTTATTTATATTATTCTCACTAGGTACTCCACAAATGGAAGGACATGCTCGTTCCTTCTCGAGTAGCCTAATCAGTGTGAAGTTCAGGGTATAGCCTAATACACTTGCTTAACATTGGAGATAGACGAGTCCTTCAAATATTGGCACGAAACACCACTTGTATGTAAGGAGCTTGTTTCGTGGCATAGTCAAGAGGAATCAGAAGCCTCCAATTTTCGTACACGATCACCGGGTCCTTAAATAAATTATATATAATGATATGTGTCTCATTTTGATATAGAGAGGAGCCGACTGTTATAAATTCATGCAAGTAACTGTACCACAAGACAGTATACTCATTTCGTAACATTAACAGAGTCCGTTCATAACTAATAAAGCCTACATTTACAGCATAATTTTGGTGGACTAGCCTACAACATTTGGGCCCAACCTGATAATCTGTTGGTTTTAATTATAATCTAAACTCACCACACTGTGAACCAAGACCTCATTAGTTTAGAGTCCTTTGTCGTGTAATGAGGTGTGTTGTCAGATGATCGTGATAATAATTATATATGTTGATAATGAGTGATGATGAACACAGCATTATAATCACACGTGTAGGTATGTGTTTGTGGGGTGGATCTCCTTCGTGAAACACCATACAAGCGACATGAAATTTTGTACTTCCTCTATACGGTATCTAGAGGTTATTATGTATGTCATGTGATACTAGGTTATATTTTATGCCCCCACCATTCTATAATAATAATATAATTTTTTCTACTGCATGTATATTATCCCATACATAGAATATCCAGCTTAATTTCATCACGTCTGTTTTTGATGTACTCTTCTTTTCTCGTCCTAGTTCCTATTATGCAAGTCATGTATGTTATCGTTGTTCCTATTTGCGCAATTCCAAATTCTCGTTTAAGATTTTTGTGAGACCAAGCAAGTTTCCTTCTGGCTAAAAAGAACGAAGCGAGTAATATTTCATGAGACTCCGTTGGTTTTTTTAAAGGCACTTCACTTTATATACATAAACTTATGCCATGTCTTATTGTTGCTTGTTCTGTGACGACTCGCTCCACTTTGTTTGTGAAGATCCTGAATAATTGAGTTCCACAATCCTTATGTAACTCATTTTATTATTATTATTATTTACCTAATGAAAATGTACCGGCTCCCTCATTACATTTCTTGATTTTGTCGGTAAACGTAATGAAATCCAGGACAAATTGCATCAAATATATATCTACATGTTGTTATAAACACTGGAATGTACGCAAATTTTTTAACTAAGGTAATGGAGAAGAGAATCGGGGCAATAACTATTAAAAGTCTTGCATCAAGTGAATGAGAAAAAGGATATTTGAGTGAGTATTATGAACCAATTTCTCAGATACCAAAAGATATATTTTCACATAATTTTTCGAAACTATTTCACTTGCTGTTGCAGAAAAATTGGGCGTAACTGTACACACACACACACACACACACACACACACAGAGCTTGTATACTATTAAAAGTGGCTGACTTTGTGTGGGAACGTACATACATACATACACATTAGACACAGTTATGATTTGCTGGCTTGCCTTCCTTCCTTCCAACCGCAACCTTGCATTTCCTCACAACAAAGTAATGTCTGGCCTCCATCCCTCTCTCTCTCTCTCTCTCTCTCTCTCTCTCTCTCTCTCTGGTCCACCCCATTGCTTACCTCTCTCTGGTCCACCCCATTCCTTACCTCTGGCCCACCTCATTGCTTACCTCTCTCTGGTCCACCCCATTCCTTACCTCTGGCCCACCCCATTGCTTACCTCTCTCTGGTTCACCCCATTCCTTACCTCTGGCCCACCCCATTGCTTACCTCTCTGGTTCACCCCATTCCTTACCTCTGGCCCACCCCATTCCTTACCTTTCTCTGGTCCACCCCATTGCTTACCTCTCTCTCTCTCTCTCTCTCTCTCTCTCTCTCTCTCTCTCTCTCTCTCTCTCTCTCTCTCTCTCTCTCTCTCTCTCTCTCTCTCTCTCTCTCTCTCTCTCTCTCTCTCTCTGGTCCACCCCATTGCTTACAAATATTCGAGTATAGCCTAGGCTAGATAGTTGAGTAGCTACACACCCCCACATCTCAGACAGTTTTTGATACCACCACACCACATCTCAGACCACAGTCTTTGATCCCTCAATACCAAGAATCCAAACCTATTTTTTCCCGATACTTCATTACAGCTTATTATTGATTTATTTCTCGTCTTAATTTAGCATACATTTTTATTTTGTTTATAATTTTGGGTTATTGGTGAAGTGTGTACATTTCCTCCGCGGTAATTAGGCCACATTATTTATTTCCCGTGTTTGATTTATTATGATTCGTGTGTGTGTGTGTGTGTGTGTGTGTGTGTGTGTGTGTGTGTGTGTGTGTGTGTGATATAGCTTTTAGGTAATTAGGTCACACAATTAGGCTACCTCGTTTTTTTGTTATCTGTTATCACGTAATACAATGAAAGTGATAAGCTATGGGCAAACAAACATGCCTTAGTAACCTCCAAGAATTGAACGTTTTGCTAATCCTTTTTGTCTGACAGGATTTGTACTGTTCATGGAAATAGTGTCCCTTGTATCCCTGACCGTTAGGGACTTTCATACCGATATATAAACAAAGCAGACATTTCTAATTAGGGATGTCGTATTAGGCTACTCATGTGTTGTCATAGATTGGGGATGATACTGATTTCTCCCAATTAGGCTATGTTATGAAACAATCCATACTTCTTTTATAAATAAGGTATAATAATCTGTTTCCTGATTGTGAGGAGAAATCAGTACCGTAGCCCTTCAATTTAGTTTACAAGTTTAGAGGCTTATTTGTCGAAATTGTTTCAACACCTGTATCCAATCATTATTAGAAGGATTTTCGGATAGGCTATAATTAACTGCACTTTCTTCTCCCACTTCCACTCTTCTTCTCCCTTTCTGTCGCTGTTGTAATGAAATTTATATATGGAATACAGATACCCTATTGTAGTGTATCCTATTGTGGTGTATTAAATATAGGGATATAAATTTGTCCCATGAATGTATAAAATAAGTAACTAAGGTCGCATCCCAGCGGCATATTCACTATACGGTATGGTATAGTTTGTAGGACGGGTCCATTCATGGCTTTGATACATGCCGTGTTTACTACTGTTGGGAAAGTTGCCAGATGTGTCCAGAGTGACGACAGACAGTAGGGACGGACGGACGGGTCATTCTACCCACCTGGCTGTGTCCTCACCTGCCTGTTTCACCTCTAGTTCAATTAGCCGAACGTAATGTCACAAAAGGTAAACACACACTCACACATTCTCTCACACACTCACGGTACCTTTACACCAAAATGTATATACTAGTATGGTGATAACATAGATAAGGGAGAGTGTTATCATCTCCCTCTACCAGTGCTGCCTTCCTTTACCTGTTTGTAGTTGTAGTGAGTAAATATAATGTTGTCACCAAGCGTCAGTCACTCGTTGGGATGGATGAAGGTGTACAGAGTGACGACAGAGGTGTGCTACAATACTTTTCCCCACCTGTGACGTCATCTGTTTCTCCCTGGTTGTTTGTACTTTTTAGTGGCAAATGTAATGTCACCAAACGTAATAATAATATTGATAGTACGGTAGTAACAACAGCAGCAGTAGTAGTAGTAGTAGTATTCGTAATAGTAGTAAAAATAAAAATAATAAAGTGTAACAAAGTCGTTACACTTGCAAAAAAAAAAAAAAATGAAATGAAAGAAAAGTATTCTTATTCGTAGCTTCTGTGCCAGTTTCAAAGCTCTGACGTGTAAGTCCTCAGGGGGTGAGAAGGGGAGGGGGTGGGATTTAAGCCTATGACTGCAGAGAAGGAAAAAAATACGTCAAAAAGAGCCATCGTAAGCGTGACGTCAGTATGCAAAGGCCTAATAGGTGGGTGGAGGCAGTGAGTGAGTGAGTGAGGTGTTGAGTAATAAAATAGATTTGCAAAAGTGTCGACAGAGAATGTGTGCAAACTGTTATTGTAGTTGGTTAGTTTACATATGTGTGTATGTGTGTGTGTGAGGTGGAAGTGTTGGTAGAGGTGTGTGGTAATAACTGTGTAATTTTGTTGTTATTGTGGCTGGCAGTGTGTGGTAATATTTATGTGTAGTAGGGTTGGGGTAGAGTGAAGAGTACATGGTTAGTTTGCATATGTGTGTGTGTTTTGGAAGTGTTGGTAGAGGTGTGTGGTAAGAACTGTGTGTAATTTTGGTGTTATTGTGCTGGCAGTGTTGGTAATATCTGTGTGTGTAATAAGTCACGAGTTCTATACATGGTTAGTTTGCATATGTGTGTGTGTGTGTTTGGAAGTGTTGGTAGAGATGTGTGGTAAGAACTGTGTTGTATGTTTTTATTATTATTTTCTGGATAATACAATTTTCCATAAATTTCACGAGACCGTTTCATTGTTTGGTGTATGTGTATTGACCTGTTTGATGTGTGTGTGTGTATATAGTACAATATATTTGGAGAAGAAGAGAGGGCGAGTGTTAGGGGAAGAATACGAAATGAAAACGAAGTGAGTAAAAAATAATAATAATAATGAAGTGTCAGTAAGAGGAGGAGATGTGAGGAAGTTTTGTGGTGGTGGTGGTGGTGGAGGTGGATATTGATTGAATGTGTGTGTGTGTTGTGTGTGTAAAAGAAAGAAAGAAAGGAAGGAGGATGGAGACTGTGTGGGATTAGGATATTGTTGTGAATGGGGAAGGAGGGTGTGGGAGGGGGAGGGTATGACTGAGTTGTATGAAGGGGAGGAAATGAAGTGGGTGAGGTGGAGGGGAGAAAAGAGAGAGAGAGAGAGAGAGAGAGAGAGAGAGAGAGAGAGTGGGTGAGGTGGAGAGTGAAGGAGGAAATAGGATGAGGATGGGAAGTGAGCGAGGGAGGGAGGGAGGGAGAGAAGGAGTGGGTGGGTGTGGGGAGAGGGAGATGAAAGATACGAGAAATGGCAAGGAGGTGGATAAACGCGAACTGGGTTGAGAGAGAGAGAGAGAGAGAGAGAGAGAGAGAGAGAGAGAGAGAGAGAGAGAGTATAGTATAGTATCTCTCTTTCTCTCTCTCGTGTGTGTGTGTAGGATAGTGGGGAGTGAGACTGACGGAGGGGAAAGGATGGATTAAAAGAGAGAAAAGAGTACAGTTTTAACACACACACACACACACTCTCTCTCTCTCTCTCTCTCTCTCTCTCTCTCTCTCTCTCTCTCTCTCTCTCTCTCTCTCTCTGGTGAATAGTAGCGAAGAGAGTGTTGTGTGCTTGGAGGTTGTGTCACTTGTGTGTGTGTGTGTGTATGGCGGATAGTTCGTAGAGAAAAAGTAAAAAGAGTACTGTATTATTAATACCCCATCCCTCTCCTCTCTCTCTCTCTCTTTGTAGCAAAAAGGGTACAGTATTAATCTACTCTACTCTCTCTCTCTCTCTCTGTAGCAAAAAGGGTACAGTATTAATCTACTCTCTCTCTCTCTCTCTCCTCTCTCTCTCTCTCTCTCTCTCTCTCTCTCTCTCTCTCTCTCTCTCTCTCTCTTTGTAGCAAAAAGGGTACAGTATTAATCCACCTCTCTACCTCTCTCTCTGTAGCAAAAAAGAGTACAGTATTATTCTACTCTCTCTCTCTCTTTGTAGCAAAAAGGGTACAGTATTAATCCACCTCTCTACCTCTCTCTCTCTGTAGCAAAAAAGAGTACTGTATTAATCTACTCTACACAAACACACACACACACTCTCTCTCTATCTACACACAAACACACTCTGTAGCAAAAAGGGTACTGTATTAATCTACTCTACTGCACACACATACTCTATCTACCCCTCTCTCTCTCTCTTCCTCTCTCTCTCTCTCTCTCTCTCTCTCTCTCTCTCTCTCTCTCTCTCCTCTCTCTCTCTCTCTCCGTAGCCTAGTAGTAGTAGCGGAGTTTCTGTCTATTTGCGTCTGTCTCTCAGCTTTATCCCGTCTCTCCTCCACGCCCACCGTCCCCTTTAATAGTCTTGTATCCCGCCCGCTATCTTGACTCCTATCTCTACCCGTCTCTCTCTCTCTCTCTCTTTCTCTCTCTCTCTCTCTCTCTCTCTCTGTAGCAAAATGTGTACAGTATTAATCCTCGTCTCTCTCTCTCTCTCTCTCTCTCTCTCTCTCTCTCTCTCTCTCTCTCTCTCTCTCTCTCTCTGTTTATCTAAATGTCTAGCCGTCTGTTGCTGATTCCACACTTTCTGCTATTTAACCGATTCTCTCTCTCTCTCTCTCTCTCTCTCTCTCTCTCTCTTCTCTCTCTCTCTCTCTCTCTCTCATATTTACCCGCCTCTATCTACCCCCCCCCCGTGTGTGTATGTGTGTGTATTAAACCCCTGGCCACCCCGCTTAGAGATGTGTGTTGTAATGTGATTAACTCGAGTATAAACCCAATGTGTGTGTGTGTGTGTGTGTGTGTGTGTGTGTGTGTGTTCCTCCCTGTGTCAGTTGATCATACACTTCTCTCTCTTTCTATCTCATTCTGCATATGTTTCTCCCTCCCTCATTCTCCCTTTCCCCTTCCCTTAGTAACTATCTCGTTCCCTCTTCCCTCCATCCTCCCTCCCTTCATATTTCTTCTTTTTCCTTATCCCCTCTCCATGTCTCACTTCCCCTCTCAATTGTTTCTCACCCATCCTTTCCTCTCTTCCACATCCTTTTCCTCCCTTCTACCCTGTCTCTCCCTCTTTCCTCCCTCCCTCCACGACTCTGTCCGTGTGGTTTCCTCCGTCTCTCCCAGGTCTCTCCTCTTTCCTCCCTCCTCCACGACTCTCCATCTTCCCTCCCTCCCTCCACGTCTCTCATCTTTCCACCCTCCTCCACGTCTCTCCATCTTTCCACCTCCCTCCACGTCTCTCCATCTTCCTCCCTCCCTACACGTCTCTCCTCTTTCCACCCTCCCTTCACGTCTCTCCATCTTCCTCCCTCTCCTCCACGTCTCTCCATCTTCCCTCCCTCCCTCCACGTCTCTTCTGTCTGTCCCGTGTGGTTTCCTCCCGTCTCTCTGCTGTTCCTCCTCACTGAGCCAGATCCAAGGCATTTAAGCCAGTGAAATTGAAGACTGTTTGAAGTTTAAATCCAACCTCCCGACCCTTCTCACACAGTGCTATGATTGTTGATAATATTGTTGACAGATTATTATTATTATTTTTATTATTGTTATTATTATCATTTTTATTATTGTTATTATTATCATTTTTATTATTGCTATATTGTTATTATTATTATCACATTATTATTATTATTGGTATTGTTATTATTTTATTGTTATTATTACTAAATATTTATATGATTTAACCACTAATTGTCTTCCTGGTCTCTGACTATTCTTCATTCTTTCTTCATCTTACTTCTATTACGTTTTGTAAAGGATGTCTGTACCAAAGTGAATAGCCTAATCTGCCTCGGTGTTAGGCTGAGGCTCTGTGATGTAGCCTACCTAGTCTTTCATTCACAGTGGACTGGTTTAAACTCACTTATTTAACACCATGTTTTGGATTTTAATTCGATTTTACATTTATTTTTAATGTTTTTATTATATATATATAGCCAAATTATAATTATAGGACGAGTTTAAACACTTATTTAACACCAGTTTTGTATTTTAATTAGATTTTAGTGTTTTTTTATATATAGCCAAATTATAATTATAGGTTGTCGGAATAATTATATGTCACAATTCTAATTTTTTATCTCAATGACAGTGACAAATTGATATAAATTTTGTCACTTTGGGTCGTATGCAAGGACATTAATTATTATGGCGTTGACGATGACGTGGTACTGGTACGATGGCTGTGTTGTGTGTCTATGCAGGGGGAGTCGTCGTCGTCGTATGTGGTGTTCTTTAATGTTCTTGAATAATGGAGGATACTTTAATTTTATCCACCAGGGAGTCAGGGAAAATGTATATATATACCGTTGTTGTCATCTGTTGTTCTGTTCTGTTGTCTTCTGTTCTGTTGTCATGTTGTACTGTTGTCACCGGTTGTTCTGTTGTACTGTTGTCATCTGTTGTACTGTTGTCATCTGTTGTACTGTTGTCACCTGTTGTACTGTTGTCATTTTGTACTGTTGTCATGTTCTGTTATGTTGTACTGTTGTCATCTGTTGTACTGTTGTCATGTTGTTCTGTTGTCATGTTGTCATGTTGTACTGTTGTCATGTTGTACTGTTGTCATATTGTACTGTTGTCATATTGTACTGTTGTCATGTACTAGTAGAGTGATAAGGATCTGTTCGTGTCATAAGTTTGAAGGAATTAGAGACCTTCCAATTTGCCAACAACATTTGAAAGGTTAAAGGGAAAATTTTGTGTTGGTAATTCTGGAGCAACCGAATACTCCAAACTATTCCAAGCAACAGAACACCATTATCTTTGCTCTTTTCGGGTAATATACATTGGGTACCATTAAGGTGGTAATTCGTTTATAGTATATTGGAGTGCCTTGATTCCTCCAAAGTATGCTAGGAAACAGGACCAGAAGAGCAAAAGTAATGGCGTTCTGTTGCTTGGAATAGTTTGGAGGATTCAGTTGCTCCAGAACTACCAACACAAAGCTTGCCCCTTAAACCGCTTTGATTCCTCCAGAGTATAATTATATATAGCCTATATGTATGTCAGGAAACAGGACCAGATCTCCGTAGGGAAGCATTGCTGTAGTGACGTGGGCAGTACTTTAAGGGTTGGGCGTCCCTTCGGCCCTAGCCAATCCTTTTCAGTTCTCAACTATCCTCTCTTTATTTCGTACTTGCTGTCCCACCTCTCTATCACCTTTTCCCACTGGTGAGGGCTGGTTCTATCCAGAAATGATGAATTTGTCATCCTCTACCACACCTTGGTCTGTTCTGTTTGTCTCTCTTACTATTTTTCATTCCTTCTGGGTAGCTGGCGAGATTGCCCCATTGGTGGCACAACAAGGAACACTACAGACGGTGGGAATGTTGCTCAAGGGTACTACATACATACATACCCGTGACCCAGCAGTCCCCTCGTCTTATACCTACACGAAGAAACAAATCTCACTAGGCCTACTCTCATTTGGGGTCCGAGCATCTGCTGAGGAACTACAACAACAACAACAACAACAACAACAGGAACAGATTAACGAAAATAATGCATGAATTAGTTTGGGAAAATCTGTTACTTCAAATAATTCACCACCATCAAACACCACATTTCCTTTCTCCCCTTTGTGTTGGTAAATCTGGAGCACCTGAATCCTCCAAACTATTCCAAGCAACAGAAGAACACCACATTATTTTGTTCATCTGGTTCTATTTCTGGTATACTTTGGAGGAATCAAGGCACTCAATTAATGTAACACAAGTGAATTTACCCACTTAATATTTTGTGTGGTACGGTAGCCTACTCCTCTTCGTTGAAAGATTCCAATCACATAATTATTTCCATGCTTATTATATCGTTATTAGGTTTTATATATATTTTTATACTGAATACGCCGATATTTTCCTTTACCACGTCCGAATTAATTATCCCCATGGTTTAATAATTATGTTTCTGATAAATTATTATTATGTATTTCTTATTTTACGTCTCATTTATTTGTGTTTTGTCATTCTGTTTTTGATTCTCTTATACTCTGTTTCTGATTATTATATATTTATTAATTTGTCTCTGTTTTTGAGTCTCTTATACTCTGTTTGTTTCTGATTGTTATTATTTATTTCTTGTGTCTCATTCTATATGTCGTTTTGTCATTTTGTTTCTGAGTCTCTCTTATCCTCTGTTTCTGATTCTCATTCTATGTCTGACACACATTATTTAGTTAGGTCTGTCTGATTGTGTGATTTCTGTCTGTTTTTATAAATGTAATTCTCTGTGTTACTGATTTTTCTGTCATTCTCTTCCTGATTCTGAATGTTGCTTGCTTTCTCAGTCTATTTCTGATTCTGTCTATTACTGTCTCATTCTATTCCTTATGTCTATTTCTATCTCATTCTATTCCTTATCTGAATGTTGCTTGCTTTCTCAGTCTATTTCTGATTCTGTCTATTACTGTCTCATTCTATTCCTTATGTCTATTTCTATCTCATTCTATTCCTTATGTCTATTTCTGTCTCATTCTATTCTATTCCTTATGTCTATTTCTGTCTTATTCTATTCCTTATGTCTATTTCTGTCTTATTTTATTCCTTATGTCTATTTCTGTCTTATTCTATTCCTTATGTCTATTTCTGTCTTATTTATTCCTTATGTCTATTTCTGTCTTATTCTATTCCTTATGTCTATTTCTGTATTATTTTATTCCTTATGTCTATTTCTGTCTCATTCTATTCTATTCCTTATGTCTATTTCTGTCTTATTCTATTCCTTATGTCTATTTCTGTCTCATTCTATTCCTTATGTCTATTTCTGTCTCATTCTATTCCAGAGTTTATG